>JAWRVF010001792.1:0-42359 GCA_036785485.1 Physcomitrellopsis africana | reverse complement strand
CTTGTAAGATGGAAGAAGGTGAAGACCTTATGGCTCACGTCAATAAGGTAAAGGCTCTTGCAAACTAACTTGAAATTGTTGACAAGCCTTTAAAAGATGGTGATATTGTTATGACCTTTCTCATGAGTCTTCCCGAGTCCTACGACTACCTCATTGTGGCATTGGAGTCCATGAAGATAAAGGAGCTCACCATGGACTATGTGACGGCAAGACTTACATATGAAGTGACCAAAAGAAAAAAAAAAAAAATATCAAAGTGAAGACTCGGCTCTCTTTTCAAGACAAGGCAAAGGTAGTTAATCCAACCAATGTGACAATGTAAGAAGAAATGTGAGAACTTGCTTCATTTGTAGAAAATCAAGTCACTTTGCATGAAATTGCTACAAGGCCAAGAAAAGAAATAAAGAGAATATTAACAATGCACGTGATGAAGTTGGAGGAGATGACTATGCATTCATGGCAAGTAAAGGCACTTCTATGGGTGCCATGTTTGAATGGATTGTTAATTTGGATGCTACTAAGCACATAACTTCATATAAGTATTTATTTGACACTTATGAGGCAATTCCAGCAACAAAGGTTTAGTTTGGAGACAATGGCGTGGTACAAGCTATTGGAATTGGTTCTATTTTGGTGGAGATTGTTGTGAAAAATCAAATCAAGAGAATCAAATTGAAAGAGGTCCTACATGTGCCAAAGATAAAGAAGAACCTTCTTTCGGTGAGCAAACTTATTTCAAATGGTTATAAGATATAATTTGATGTAAATGGATGCTTTGTGAAGATAATAGAAGGAGATAATATTTTAAAGGGCTTTAGAGATGGCAACCTCTACTTCATCAATTGTAAGAAGGTCATCGGAGTTGAAGTGGCGGCATATTCTGATTTTTCACAAGATCAAGACAAGTTTGATATGTGGCATTGATGCCTTGGTTATTTGAATGTTAAAAATATGAAGGAGCTCCAATCCATAGTAAGTGGCTTGGATCTTGGTCAATCATACAACAATGCTACAACTCTTGCTTGTAAAGATTATATTCAAGGCAAGCAACAAAGGGTTTCATTTCCAAGTGGAGTTGCAACATATATAAGCAAGTTGTTGGAGATTGTGCATTCGGATGTTTGTGGATCTATGAAGATGCCATCAATAGGAGGAGCAAGATACTTTGTCACCTTTATTGATGATTATTCAAGGAAGGTATGGATTTTCATCCTTAAAGCCAAGAGTGAGTGTTTGTTAAGGTTTAAGGAGTTTAAGGCACTTGTGGAGAAGCAATGTGAGTGCAAGATCAAGGTGTTGCATACAAACAATGGAGGTGAATATATGTCAAAGCATTGTGATGAGTACTTGAAGATTCAAGGTATTGCAAGACAAACCTCTACTTCTTACACTCCACAACAAAATAGAGTTGCTGAAAGAGCAAATCGAACCATTGTGGAGATGGCAAGAAATATGCTTCAAGCTCAAAATCTTAGGCATGAGTATTGGGTGGAAGCAATGGTAAATGTAGTGTACACAAGGAATAGATGTCTTACAAGTGCACTTACATCACTGACTCTACAAGAAGCTTGGAGTGGGAAGAAACCTTGTGTTTCACACATGAAGATTTTTGGATGTATTACTTATGCAAAGGTACCAAATTGTATGAGGTCCAAACTTGATACAAAAGGTACAAAATGTGTGTTTGTTGGATATTGTGAAGGTACCAAGGCATATAGGCTTATGTGTTTGGATACCATCAAAAGTAGTGATGTTGAATTTTTAGAGCATAAGAGTGCTTGTGAGCACTTGGAGATATGTCCAAGTGAGAGTAATGGTGGATTTGTGGACACATCTTCAATTTCAGCAACAAAACAAGAAGATGAAGGCAATGAAGATGGTGATGAAGGTGAAGAGCCAAAGAAGATGGAGAAGAAAGTCTCTAGTATAGTTAAGACCATCAACGAAGGAAATAAAGATGTTGAAGATGATGATGATGAGGAGTATCAACCTTTGAGTGAGAAGAGATAAGGTTTAAGAGGAAAGAAAGTTAGAAGAGTGCATAGAAGTGAATCTTCTTCAAATGAAAGGAGATATCCTATGAGAGAAACAAGACCACTTGGTAAATGGTGGAAGAACTGCATCTTTCCTCAAGTAAGTGAAGAACATGCCAATGTTACATTCCTTGCTGATCCATTGAATTTATGTGATACAATGAAGTCCATGGATCCTATGAAGTGGGAGAAGGCCATGGAAGAAGAGTACAAATTTCTCATGGACAATGGAACATGGGAATTGATTCAACTTCCACCAAATCAGTCTTCAATTGGTTGTAAGTGGGTGTTTAGAACCAAGAGGGATGCAATGGATAATATTATGAGATATAAAGCAAGATTAATTGCTAAAAGATATTCAAAAGTTGCTGGTGTTGATTTTAATGAGACATATGCTCCCGTGGCCAAATTCACCACTATTAGAACCATTGTGGCAATTGGGGCAGCAATGGACTTGAAAATGCATCAAATGGATGTGAAGACAGCTTTCTTGAATGGAGAATTAGAAGAAGACATCTACATGGATCAACTTCAAGGATTTGTTGATGAAGGCAAGCAACATCTTGTTTATAAGTTGAATAAATCCTTGTATGGCCTCAAGCAATTATCAAGGGCATGGTATCAACGGATTGACACATTTTTTGTGAATGAAAGATTTGTAAGGAGTGAGGCTGATCATTCCATATATGTGATGCAATCAAAAGACTTCTTGTTGATTGATATCCTTTATGTTGATGATTTGATCATCTTAACTAATATTTTGAAAAGGATGGATTGGTTAAAGGCAAAATTAGAAAAGGAGAATGAGATGAGTGATTTGGGAGAGCTTCATTATTATTTAAGAGTGGAATTTGTGAGAGATCATGCTAAGAAGACTATCACAATGAGCCAAAAGAAGTATATTGAAGAAGTGTTGAAACAATTCAACATGGAGGATTGTAAGGCCATTAGAACACCTTTGGAGGCAAATTTGAAGTTGATGAAGCTCACGGATGAAAAATTTGCTGAAGTTAAAGGTGAAATGCAAGGTGTTCCATACAAGGCAGCTGTAGGCTCCCTTATGTATGTAATGGTTGGTACAAGGATGGATCTTGCATATGCGGTAAGTGTTGTGAGTCAACACATATCAAAAGTTGGACCAATCCATTGGGCAACCATCAAGAGGATCATGAGATACTTGAAAGGCACATTAGACTTCAAATTGTGCCTTGGAGGTGATAACACTACTTTACATGGTTCTTGTGATGCGGATTGGATAGGAGATGCAAATGATAGAAGGTCAACGATGGGGTATGTGTTCTTTGTTGGAGTGGGAGCAATTTCATGGAATTGTAGGAGACAACCAACAATTGCAAGGTCCACCATGGAGGCGGAGTATATGGCAGCAAGCCATGGAGCAATGGAAGCAATTTGGTTAAGACAAGTTTTGGAAGACATTGGACTTGTGTAATTGGAAGCAACTCTAATGAAGTGTGACAATCAAGGATGCCTTGCTTTTGCAAAGAATCCAAAGCATCATTCAAGAAGCAAGCACATTGACATTCAACATCACTTCATAAGAGAGAAGATTGAAATGGGAGTGATAGATATGAAGTATTGTGCTACGGAAGACATGCTTGCTGATTTGTTGACAAAGGCATTAGTGAAGGATAGGCATCATATGTTGACAAAGGAATTAGGTTTGAAAGCCTTTGACAATTAGCAAAGTGGGAGTATTGCGATAAATAAATAATAGTAAAAGTGGAATAAGTTACCAAATAAAGGATATTACCTTAGATAAGTTATTAATGGTCAAAAGTTGACTCTTAGCATATAGAAAGGACATCCTATTGATATAGGATGCAATCAAAGGAAAAGAGTCAAAGTCAAGAAGATAAAGTATGTACTAGAGAATATCTTAAAGACTAGGTAAGAATAATTAGTACATGGCATAGGATACCTTTGTAGAACGTGAGATATCCTCGAGGTACAAGAGATGCCAAAAAGATCCTAGGATCATTAGATATCCTCGTGGCACGAGAGGTGCCAAAAGATCTTAGGAGCATGTGTGTAAAAGTCAAAGGTGGAAGAAGTCCTTTGGGGCAGCAACCACCTCCTATAAATAATGGATGTTGGAAGAGAGAGTTATCTCATTCCACACTTCTCTTGTATGTAACCTTGGTGATTTCTACTTACTTGTGTTTTGCCTCTTGTGTTTCTTCAATAAATCATGCATATGAAATTTCTTTGTAGATCCTTTATACTAATTATTTGATATTTGTGGATAGTTGGCCATGTGATTTTTAATTGTAAGACCATTGAAAGTTTGTTTAAATTATGAAAGTAGAATAAGGTTGTCTTCTTCTATTAAGTGGTCTAACTCATGAACTTGAGTGCCATCAAAGTTTATTCCAAAGACATCTTCATAATTAATATTATTTACTAAGATTGCTAAATTTACTTCTTCTTTATAGTTTTATCAAGTGATAAAATCATCTATGAAATTAATACTTATGATCTGATCCCCACTTAGAGTAGGATGATTTTTCAACTACTAGGTAAATTTTCCATCATCTTTTTAATTGTATAGTCTAGGCCTATATATCTTAATAGAATTAATTGGACCATACTTGAATGAATCTCCTTGCTTGCTACCAAATCAACAAATTTGATCTTCTTTTTGAATTCTTTTTGTGGTTGTGGATTCAAAATCTTATCTTTTAAAGAATGAAATAAAATTTTGATTGAAGACAATCCTTAAAATTAAATAAGGATTTTAGTCAAGTATTCTGATGGCTCATAGATGATATAAGGCTTCTTACCTCTCCAATCAATTTTTGCATTAGTTGTTCTTAATTAAGATCTACCTAGAAGTAATGGATATAATTTTTGCTAAGATGAATGTGAATTACATGAAAAATAAAAGAATACTCTTCACCTTTCATTGTCATTCTATAACCACTAATTTGTCTCAAAGATATATTTTGGCTTTTATTAGCTACATTAAATATAAATAGAGAAAGATTAGTGATATTATGTCCTAATTTTTTCATGGTTCTTACTAGCATAATATTTAAACTATTATTTCCATCTATAATAGTACAAGATATAATTTTATTTACTATAGATATCTCCAACTTAATTGCCTTTACTTCGTGTACCACTTAAATTATTCTAACATGAACTGGGATTTTTGCTTCAGATCTTTGTTATCTTTTAATAAGAAGGCTTATTTTAAAGATCTTTTTTATTAATAGAAAAACCTCCAATAACTAAATAATTGTGATATCTATTTTAATTTTCTTTAAATCCTTCTATAAATCATTTAACTTGATGTGATTCTTTGTTTTAAGTTGAGTTGAAGGATTAAATTTAAGGTCAAAAACTTTAGGTCCTTTCCACTTTTTTTTAGAAGAAAATTCTTCTATTTTGATATTTTCTTTCAAGGTCCTTGGTAATCTACTCAATTTAGATTTAAGGATTTGACGTAATTTCTTAGAATTTCTAACAGTAATCATTATCTTGCTTGTAGCTTCATTTAAATTTGAAAAGGAAAGAGAATCTTTTGAATTATTTTCACTATTAATTGAAGTAGGAGGAGGAGGAGGGCTAAAGTATCTAGACCTTATCATAATTGCCAAGGTTAGCATTATAGGTGGTGTCTGCATTGTAGATTGGAGCAATTTGTACATAATCAAGTTTGACTCAAGAAATACATGCTGAATTATTACAAAGGAGATAGAAGCTTGTTCTCCAATCATTTCAATATTGGTTTGATTTACAAATCTTATATCTTGAGAGCCTTGACCATCATGTTGTTAACCATAATGAGAATGACTATTGTTTAGAAGGATGAATCCGTATTTAATATTTAAATCTAAGGAAGGATGTTGATTTTGATAGTTATTATTATAATCATAGAATAGATTTGGAGGTTTTAAAATATTATTAAAATTTTAATTTTTTAATTTTTTAATTTTTTTTTTTTTTTAATGATCTTGAGCTTGTTGATGATAATTTCTTTGTGAAAAATTCAATTTGCCTATATATGTTTGTAAGGTGGTTTCTGCCACAATTCTCACAAATAATTCTATTTTCTATCCAACGATTATCAAGTGGGTGTCTTTTAAATTAATATTAGATCCTATATTAAATTCATTTCTATAAAAAGAAATATAAGATTGTTACCTTCTAAGATTTTGTTGGTAACCTTGTAGAGAAAAGCAAAACTAACTAGTGTGATTTGATTGGCTATATTGAGTGCACTACAATCTTGAATTGTGCCTATCTGATTTTATAGGTGGTAGAATTTAGTTGAAATTTTGACTTTTAATTAATAAAGTCATTTATTCTTACATTGCTTGTATTTGTTATACAAGCTCATTTTAGAATCCCTTTTGACTTTAAAGGACTTCATTTTTGAATTCTTCTTTCTACCTATTTTTATCCTTTGGATATATAAGTTTTAAAAGGCTAGGTGGTAGTTTAGCCTTTAAGGATGAAGAATAATGGTTCATTGATTGAAATTGATTACCAAGCAATCCATGAGGATTTTTTTGGATGCTTCCAATATTCTTGGCATAGATAGAAATAAAATTAGAAATTCTATGGTCTTCTTTCTTTTATATCTATTTTTATTATTTATAAATATTTTTAATAATTTATATTATTTACTTAGTATCTTATAAATTTTTATTAATTTTTTAATATTTCTTTAATTATATTTCTATTATTAAATCCTTAGATTAAAAAAATGGATAAAGGTGTCATTTGTGAGAAGTGTTTCTATAAATTTAATAACCATTAGTTCAAATCGCCTAATATATATAGTGATTTTTTTTCCTTTTTCTTGTCTCAAGAAAAAAAAGATTGTGAAGAAATTACTTTGCTTTATTTTTGGTCAAAATTTCTATAGAAGTACCCTCATGAGTATATCCCAATCTTTGAATGTTTGAAGAGAATGGTTTCTATAACATTGATAGGTTCTATCCTTCAATGTACTCAAAAACCATACTAAATAATATTTTAAGTTGATAATTAAACATGTTATGAGAAGCTCTATGAACCTTTCTACATGTACAAATGGATCATCGTCTCTAGTCTTTTTAAAGATTGGAAGATTATAAAGTATAAAAATTGCTTGCAATCTATTTAGAATTATAATAGACAAATTCCTTTGCTAGACCAATAGATTTATCAATATAGGATTTAGAGAGGCTTCTCTTTTACAGTCCATTGAAAAATAACTAGGTTTTGATTTTCTTCTTTTTTGATTTACTTCTTTAAAGGAATTAAGAGATTTCAAGTCCAATCTTTTTTCTTTTACTACTTGACTAGAATTTAATTTTTAAAAATTGAGTACAAATACATCTTGTAACATTGTAAATATGTCTTATTTGTCCAAATATTGGATTTCAATTCCTCTAAATTTTGGAATGGATTTTTTAATGGACTTTTTTAAGTTTTTTATAGATAGGGCTAGTTTAGATTGTCTAGATCTAGTGGAACATTGTATCTAACACAATTATAAATATAACGTTCACCTAGACTCATAATTTTAATATACTAATTTTTATAAAATTAAATTAAAATATTTTGGCCATTTACGTGCAATCTACTTAAGATACCTTTTAATAGGGAAGAAAAAAAAAACAAAAATAATTAAAAAGGAAATAATTACTTGAATATCACCTCAAGTAATATTTTTTCCAATTTTACTTATTATATGATATGATCATATGTGACAGTGATCCTAACTAATAATAATGTGAAAAAAAAAAAAAATTATTCTAAGATGGCAAAGTGCCTAAGATTTTTTTTAAAAAAATTCTTCATATAAAAATTGTTTAAGGTATTATCTACTATAATAATTAATAATAAAGATTTTATTATATAAAAGATTATTAGCAATTAAATCAAACCAATTTGAAGAACTCACCTTATTGCATCTCCAACCAACCTAGTACTTATTAGTAAAGGCCAATAAGTATATAATATCTCTCTAATTGATTCAAGCTAAACATTTCAAATAAGGTTTAGGATTTAAAACTAAAGAATTAAAGGTTCTATCTATTTCCTATACCATGTCTATAAAAGAGATTGAAAACTTATCTTTCTTGCATCTTCCTTCCAAATTCTATCCTCCAACTCCTAGTTCTTGCTCTTTGTTTTTATATGTATTTGTTAAACTTAAAAGAATTAAAATAAATTCATAAGAACCAAAGAATTTACTTAAAATTTAACTTTCTAATATCACTTCTTATGTTGTATTTATTATTTTTTAATTTATAATTTATATTAATTTAATAAAATTAAAACTCAATAAAATTTCATAATTGAAGGCTTACCTTAGAAGTATGGCATCTTGAATAAATGTTCTTTTCTTTTCTTATTTTATTTTATTTTATTTTTTATTTTATTAATAAAATAATTTATTTAATCTATTATTGAAGAATCTTTTTTATCATATATTTGTAAAGAAAAGAGATATGGTGGATAGAAAAGGTGATTAAATCCTTCTATCATTATAAAAAGGCCGCCCACAAGAAAATTTATAAAGATAAAATAAAAGATTGCTTATTCAAATAAACAATTCCTTGTCTCTTATAAAAAGATGAAATATAAGAGATGGAGAGGGTGATTAAATCCCTCAACTACTAGAGATAGGCTTTCAACTAGAAAATTACAAGAGAAGAAGTGATGAAATCTTAAAGACAAGTTCCATCCTTTATACTTTGGAAGTAACAACCAAACTCAATGGTATTCTACTTGAGGCAGTAACCTCTTTCTATTCTAAATTGAGTGTTGATGCAATTTCAATGAAAATTATACCATTCTAAGCTTATCTTTTAAGTATTTTTATTTTAAAATAATTCAATTGAAAATAATCAACAAGCACTAAGAAATGCCTTTTCAAACAAAGAATATATAAAATTGTTAAGGCACTGAACTCCTTTCTAATCAAAAACTCACTAAAACTTTAATTTTGATCTAATTCAAAAATATGATAGTTCTTTAAAAAGCTGACATTAAGATATACAACTTCACAAATTTTCATAAATTTCACAATTATACAAAAATTGATTGATAAAAAATTAAAAACAAATCACTCTTTATTTAATAATGGTTTTTTATTTTATTTTATTTTTATTTTATTGACTACAAATGAAAAAAAATTGTTTATAACAATAATAAAAAGATATAGAAGACTTATCAATGATAGAGAATAAAATTAAAAATCTCACTTAAAAAGTTCACATAAAAGATCAATTACCATTAACTAACTCCACATTCATCCATACAATTAAAAGTACTACCTTTTGACAAATACACCAAAATGTGCAGATAAATTTTATCCTTCAATCCAAATTACAAGGTGGCCTTCAGAGTTGCTTGTAATTGGAAGTATGAGATGTAGAAAGCAAATAGCAAGAATAAAAGAGCAAATACAAAACAAGTAAAATATAGGCAATTAAGCAATTTGCACACTACAAATCTAATCACAATTTGTTCATTAGATTTTCATTCCATAAAAAATAAAAGTTGTAAGTCATCAAATTAACTCATTAGTTGTTTTAGGACAAAAGAATGCATTTAAAATACCAAAATTATAATTTTTAGATAAAGAGGTATTTAAAAGATGCTAAATGAAGGAGAATAGTATTAATAAAGAAGAAATATAATCTTGAGAAGTCTTGGAAGCAATTATCTTAGTTAATTTAGTATTTTCTCTTAATTGAAAAAAATTAGTATTTAGTTATTGAGACAAATATCTATATTGGCCTAATATTTATATATATTACTTATTAAAAATATAAAAGTGTTACTTAGTATGTAGAAAAAGCATAAAAAATAAACCTCATATCTTTTTAATTATTCATATAAAAAATAGGATTTTTAGTTGATTTAAATTGATTTCATTATTATAAAAAATCACCAAGGTGGAATAAAATAGCTTTGAATTGATACTATCATCTTAAAAATATTATAAAAAAATTCAAAATTTATTTAAAATTTATTTAAAAAAATTTAGGAATTTTTTGAACAATTTTGAAGACTTTGGTAAAAACAAGTTTTACCATCTGGGGAGCTATTATGAAGAAATGGAGCAAGATTTGAAAGCCATACAAGGTTTTAGGACTAATTGGATATTTTTAAATACCATGGTGAAGTCAAAAGTGCAAAAAAATAAGTTCTACTAGTAGAAATTGGAGGACCAACAACTAATATAGTCCTTGTAGGAAAGAATGTACACAAGTCTCATATGAGTTATGGTACTTTGGATGTATGTATGAGTATAAGACTAAGGCCTCAAGGCCTCTCTAAGACACCCTTATATACTACTTGTGAGCCTTGGTGAGGTTCAAACTCTTGATCTCTTAAACAAGTTATCCTTGAGGTAAAATAATTTCACCTAATTTTTCTATTATTTATCTTCTATCTTAAAACCATCATAATTTATATAATAATTTGGATTTATATATTTTTTATATCATTAGAAAGATAAAAAAATTATCTACTTAAAAATATAACTTTTATATTTTATTTTTACTTTTTATTAAATAAAAATATAATTAATAAATTATAATTTAATTTTAGATAGTGTAATTGTTTGATTCCATTTATTTCACTTGTTTTGTAGTTGTTCTTCTTGTTGTTCTTGCTATTTGATTTCTTTGCTTCACACCACCAATTATAAACAATTTCTAAGTGAGGCCATCTTGTAATTTTAGTTGAAGGATAAAATTTACCCTGACAATGCCAAAATTGAATATATTTTATAAGAAATTTAAAGCATTATAAAGAAAGAATTTCATAATGTCATTATTGACACTACTAAACAAAAGAAATAATTAATAAGAGAGTTTGTAGTATCTAATACTTTGGATATAATAATAATAAAAGAAAAAGAATTAAAATTGGTTGAATGTTATATCAATAAAAAGATTTAATTTTCTTTGGATGAGAGTAAGGTTGATAACAAGGATTCTAGTCATTATTCTAGTAGGCATTGGACTAGAGCCACCATAGAAACCTTAGTGAAGATGAAAGGCTTGATAGATCTATTAGTTTTTTTTATTAATTATAGACCTGAAATTAATATTATGTCCAAATTTATTTATAAATGTAAGAAGTGGCCTATTGATACTAAGTATGGTTGGATGATTTGAATAGCAAATAATATGCAAAGAGACCTTTATGGTACTTATTCAAATATAAAGGTAAAAATTAAAGATGTATCTACTGAACAAATTTTTTTTGTTTAAGATAACACTTCATATTAAGTGATTCTTAGACGACTGAAAATTTCTATTGTAAGAATAGAAACCAAGATATTAAATGATGGATCAATATGTGCTTGCATTACAAGCTAAGATGGCAAAAGAGCAATGTAGTTCTTAATTGTATCTTTTAATTATGAGCCTAATTGAAATTATTTACTAAGTGATTTATCATCAAGGATTAGAGAGGAGTTTAAGGATTTTTATAAAGTGCTACTATAGAATAGAGATGTAATGGTATATTAGACAAGGTATTCTTGCAAAGAAAAGAAACTATCTTTTATACAAGAATTATAAAATTTTCTAAGAAAAAATTTCTTATATACATATATAATTTAATAACCTATAAAAATATAAAAAAAAGATTATACAAAAAATTTTAAAATATCTAAAAAGATTGAATATTTTTAATAAAAATAATAAGATAGTAGGTATATATATATATACAAGTTTAGAAGATTTCTTATAGAACTTGTAAAGGTTGAACAAAGAGATGAAAATCAAGTGGTACAAGTAGATTTAAAAAAGCTCTATTTAATTATACATACATTTCAAGATTATGAAGTCAAAGTTAATATTAATTACAAAATTGTGAAAAAAAAAAAAAAACCTATAGCTATATTATTACCTAGTGATTCTAACCACCAAATTTAATAAGCTTAAAAAAAAGATTTATAGAATTTTAATCAAATTGGCCACAAGTTTATTAAAACTATACATAAGAAGTTGAAAGTAGAATCTGTAGATTTTTTTTTATCTATTGATGAACTCAAATTTTAAAATATATTACATAAATATGTAAAAGCTTTTATTTTTGAACCTTCAAAAATTAAATGTATGGATCTAAGTATTGTAACACCAATGATTATATTTACAATTTTACATGCTTCTTGGGATTTAAGGCCAATTCTAATATCTAAAGTACATCTATCCAAGCTTATGGAGCTTTTGGAAGAAAAAATACAAATAAAGATTCTAATACTATCATTTGTACCATATTCTAGCCGTTGATTTATAGTACCAAAAAAAATTAAGATTCTATAATTTATTCAAGATATGCAACCAATGAATCAAATAACCATTAGAAATACAAGATTTGGATTAATTATTGGAAAATTTATAAAAATATTTATTAATAGAGCCATTTACTATCAAAGACACAAACTAAAAGAAAATAGATAAATTAATGTGGTTTCTCATTTTACTTACTCTACCAATATTGTCTAGAATAAACCTATAAAGAGGGATTCAAACACAAGAAAAGATTAAATGCATGAGATACACTGCTAGGATCACATAATTAACTGCTCCTGAATAGCAAAGTCCAATGAACACGCAAATGCTCTAAATAATCCTAACCTCTCCAACTTCCAACAATCTCATAAGAACAACTGGCAATATTGAATTGTCTCAACAAACTACATACAATTGCTATATATTCTAATCACTGGAAATAACTTCTCACCAAGAACGTCTTTCAAAATAAATCATCTCTCTAATATCATCTTTCATTGCTCAACTCTTATAGTTAATACGGTATAACATTTTCATTCATACTTAAACTGTATCGATGTGTTCCATCTACGGTTGCCAATTTGCCATACTAAATTCAATCATCACATAATTTCAATCTCTTATACATCTACATATGGATTTAATTTTTTATTTTATTACTGTATTTCATAGTTTACATGGTACGATCAATTAGAATGTTATCCAAATTCTCCACTACACTCTATTACAAAAGAAAACAAAAGAGAGAGGTAGCACCAAGCTTATTCCGGCTCTCAACTCTCACAACTGGGTCCCAATTCTTTTTTTCTTATTCTCTTTATATTAAAAATTAAAATTCCAACCATCATCTCTGCTTCCTTAACCGCTTTCCCAATTAACTTTTCTATGCTACTGTCTATACCGGCCAAAAATTGGATTAATCATCTAATCTATTAATTTTTAATCCTTACTCTATTTTT
This sequence comes from Physcomitrellopsis africana, assembly GCA_036785485.1. Lineage (NCBI taxonomy): Eukaryota > Viridiplantae > Streptophyta > Bryopsida > Funariales > Funariaceae > Physcomitrellopsis > Physcomitrellopsis africana. The sequence goes on along the minus strand of JAWRVF010001792.1, from coordinate 29,093 downwards.
TTAAAATTATCTATCTATTCTATAATTAGTAAAATTTATATCAAAAAAATGATAAAATAATATATATATATATATATATATATATATATATATATATATATATGAAGAAATTAAAATGGCTATTGCCAAAGATTAGAAAATACAAAGAATCTTGAATTAGACTAGAAGCAAGAAAGGAGTTGACAAGAATGAAGAAGGCTTCATTCTTATTTCTATATATATTATCTACCTAAGAGTTATATGACAGGATTCTATAAGACCTCCAACACATGTCCAATTTACAAGACATGTATCAAACTTATAAGACAAGTTTCTTATATGTGCGCTACATACTTAACTTGTTCCACAAGCTACCAATATGTACGACATATGACTAATTTGGCCAAGTTTTTAATCTATCAATCACCTATAGACATGTATAAAGATGAAACTGCATCTATGAAGCTTTTTGGAAGCTTTTTTATAAGATATTATCAAATTAATCTGTTTTTATTTATTTCTATCTATCCATATTAATTAGATAATTATTGGAATAAATCTTATGTCTATGACATTTACTCTATTGGATATCTTTATTCTAGACATGATCAATTTTAATATATTGAAAGAAATAGGAACATCATTACTATAAGAACATCTTTAGGATTGATAAAAATATGTATATTACATAAGGAGCAACCAATTCAGTTATTCACATGATAAAATTGGATAATTAAGATTTTTAAATATTTTATTTTAAAAAATATTATATCTTTTTTATATAATATTTTAAAAAGAAGGATGTATAAAAGAAAAAAAGATGAAATAATGGATTAGAAGGGATATTATAAATTTATATGTAGTGATATTATAAATTATTACAAGATTTTATTACAGCTTCAAGAGGTTTGTTTAACATTATTAGGAGCTAAATAGACCTTTGGAATGTGAGAGGTTGTTATTATGGGATATTTATATAGATGGTTTTGTTGCAAATCAAATCTTAGTAGAGCAGATGCCATAGAAAGAATGGAAGAAGTTTGTAGCTTATATACAAAAATGCTGAGATTTTTAAAAACTTATATATTTTATTATATATAGATTTTTTATTATGGACATATAATAAAAAAATTTAATAGTTAGCTATAAAAAAATAAAAAAAAAGATTTAAATAGAAGAAAACATATACAAAAGTAATATAAAAGCAAAAGCAATTATTATCTAATCTACTTGTATTAAGTAGAATAAGTTACAAGGATAAAAAATTAATAATACTTATGATTGATACTAGCCTAATAACTATTGGTTAAGCATTGAGAGAAATGGTGAAGAAGGGAATCAATTTGTTTAAGATTTGGAACTAAAATTTTTAAATAAAAGACAAAAAAACTATCTACAAGTAAAATAAAAATAATAAGAGATAATGACAGCTATAAAAATTGAAAGAGATTATTAATAGGAGCACTAGTGATAATAGAAATAGATTATTTGCCATTATTAAAAATAATCATCAATTATAATATCTTTAATATTTCCATCCTAAAATGGATTGCATACATTAAGTCCTTAAACTCTAAATTCAAGTATATAGCAAGGAAAAATAATCTAATAGCAAATATATTATCTTGGACTAAATATGAATAAGAAGATTTGATTGATGATATCAAGGATGTAGGTACTACCTTCTATTCTAGAATACATTAAAGAGAGAATGAACATCCAAAATTATTTATAGATGAGCTATGTTAAAATATAATTTTATATTAGAAATAGAATAATTAATAATAGAGCTTAAATGCATAAGATAGTATAATAAAAGAGATTAATTTAAGTAAAATTAAAAGAATTAGACATGCAAAAGAAATAAGACAATAAAAAAAGTAAACATCTTATAAAACAATAAAAGCCATAACAAACTAGAAGAATGTCATATTATGATTTGGCTACTATGTGAAAATATTGTACATATATATTTAATGTATAATTTATTATGCAATTAAGTAAAAGCTATATTAGTAGATTTTTATTGGTTATAAAATATAATTAGATTATTGTTTTAAAAAGAATCTATTTAAAAAGGCTATTATTGAGGTTTATATAATTATATTTTCTTTTTGATAGTGACTTTTGAGGTTGATTTTATATTGATAATAACTTTAACATATTTTAAGTCACCTTTATTAGACATTGATGACTCTTACAATCTTATTTTATTTCTTATATTTGATATTTAGAACACATATTATATAAATCTTATTAAAAAAAGATTGAAAAGGAATTTTTAGTATAAAAAGGAATAATTAGGCCATCTATGTGGATGAATGGAGATGGATGATAGAAGCCTCTATTTCTATTGACCAAAAGTCTTACCTAGTAGGCTTTAAAGAGGCTGTTCAAGGTCTTATTAGAGATTAGGATTTTTTTTGAGTGGATTTACATATCAAAGGTTAGAATTAGAAACTTTAGATTTTTGGCTATGATTTTGGTGCAAAAATTGAATACTTTAGAATTTTTATGAAGGAGATATAAGTGTTCAAAGTTAAGGTGTTGAATTCATACCTACTATCATTCTTTTGAATATAACTCATGCCTACAAAAAGCAATAAAAGATCATTGATTGGAATTCCAAAGAATACTTTCTTGACTACACTTTGTATATATGGTCTAATAAATTCTAAGGTAGGATAAAAGAGATATTGGAATTTGAAATCAATACTTACAATCTAAAGGCAATAAGTAATCTATTTAATTAGTGGTTATATTTTAAATTATATCTTGAGTACTTTGATAAGGTTTTGGCTCAAAATTTTTAATAATATATATTTTAATGTTAAAAAACTATATATAAAAATTTTCTAGCATTGAATTTTTGGATTTTTGAAAAATAAAAAATATAGTGCTAGGATATCTATAAATTAGGATTTAAGCACTTTTTAGAATTTTTGAATTATCAAATAATTAAAAGTGAATCTATAATTTAATTTTTTTATGATAAAATTTAAGGATATAATCTATATTTTAGAAAAATTTGATAAAAATTGAATAGTTTTATTAAGAATTATTAGATTTTAAAGTTTGGAAAGAAATCAATCTTTTATGAGTGAATGAGATATTGAAGGATTTTCTTACAATTTGAATACTTTGTAAAAATTCAAGAGGTTTTTTTGGAAGCTAAGACTTTATAGAGGTAAAAAAATAGATATATAGAGCTATAGTTAAATTTTAATATGAAGATGAGATTTTAAAAAGAGATTATAAATTTTCGTAGAAGTTATTGAGAATCTAATTTATCAATAATTGGTTAGTTGTGATTTCATTAAAAAAAATATTAAAGATTTTTTATATGCTATAGAAATTTTTTTTGTACAAATTTATTTTAATATAAGAGATTTTTATAAGTATAATATTTTTTATAATATTATTATATTATTTATCCTTATTAAGGATAAATTACTTATTAGGATCTTTCTAATAAGTTATAAGAAAATTCTCTATAATTAGGTGTCCAATATATTTTCAAATTGAAAATAACACGACATGATAATGGAAAATTAGTTCAAATTGAGAAACTATTTTAAATCAATTTGGTATTTGGTTACTAAACCAACTTTCAAAAGAGTTGGATAATAAAAGATTGATTTAGAATAGAAAATAGTATCTTTTAGTAGCCTAGTAGAATATAACAGGGACATGTCAAGAACAAGTGTTTATTTTGGAAAAAATAATAGGTACAAAAATAGCCAAAATTAAAAGTGTTGTTGTGTGGCGTAATTTTTATTCTAGGAATATATCAAGTACCTAATTGTAGTGAATTTACCTATAATTTATTCACTAGGCTTTGACAAATTATTTATTCTTATTAACAAGAATAAATAATATAATAATATTATAAAAAAATATTATACTAATAAAATCTCTTATATTAAATAAGTTTATACATAAAATATTTCTATGGTATCTAAAAAATCCTTGGTACTCTTTTCTATGCCAAATCATAACTAACTAATTTTTGATAAGTTAGATTTTTAATAAATTAGAAGAAAATTGATAATCTCTTTTTATAAAGTCATTTTTATATCAAAAATATTATCATAGCTCTATATATCCATTTTTTCACCTCCATAAAGTCTTGACTTCTAAAAAACCTCTTTAATTTGCACAAAATATTCAAATTATAATAAAACTCTTCAATACCTTATTCACCTTTAAAAGATTGATTTCTTCTTGAACTTTATAATCTAACAACTCTTAATTTAGATATTCAATTTTTATCAAATTTCTTAAAATTTTAGCATATATCCTTAAGCTTTATCACTAAAAAATTCAACTATAGATTTGCTTTTGATTGTCTAATATCTCAAAAACTTTAGCAGGTGCTTATAATCCTAATTTATAATCATCTGAGCACTATTTCCTTCATATCTCAAAAATCTAAAATTCTAATGTTAAAAAATTTGTATGTAGCTTTGTAATATGATAATATATACTTTTAAAAAAAATTGAGCCAAAATCTTATCAAATTACTTGAGATATAGCTCAAAATACAACCACTAATTAAACGGATCACTTAATGCCCTTAGATTGCAAGTGCTAACTTCAACTTCTAATATCTCTTTTATCCTAGCTTAAAATTAATCAAATTATATATATAAATTATAATTAAAAAAGTACTTTCTCCAATCTTGGTTGTTGATCATTTATTGCTTTCTATAAGCATGAGTTATATCCCACAGAGTGATAGTAGATACAAATTTGATACCTTGACTTTGAGTGCCTATATTTCCTTCATAAAATTCCAAATTATTTAATTTTGTATCAAAATCATAGCCAAAAATCTAAACTTGCTAATCTTGATATTTGATATTCAAATGTTTTTGAAATAAAAATCCTAATTCCTAATAAGGCCTTAGATAATGTCTTTGAAGTCTATTAGATATGACTTTTGGCCAATAGGAATAGAAAATTCCATCATCTATCTCTATTCATCTACTTAAATGGCCTAACTATTCTTTTTAATACTAAAATCTTTTTTTAATTTTTTTTCTAATAAGATATATATAATATATGCTTTCAATATCAAAAAAAAGAAATAAAATAAGATATCAAGAATCACTAATATTTAACAAAGATGACTGTGAGTCCCACCAATGGATCTTAATTGATGGATTGGTTAAAAATATAGTCTTAAATCATTTAATTATACAAATATCATAGTTACAAAGTCTTTTTGATTATTTAAGTATTTATTAGAATTTAGAAGTATTTATAAATATGAAAGTCTTATTAGAAGAAAAATTACAAAAATGGAGTCTTAGTAAGTCTTAGAGGCAATTATTTTAGTTGGTTTAGTATTTTTATTTATTATTAAGTATTAAGAGTTAGTTATTGAGACCAATATCTACATTGGCCTTCTAATTACATGTATTACTCATTAAAAACCTATAAATATTACTTAGTAGATAGAAGAAGCATGAGAAAGAAATCTCATGTCTTTTTAATTATTTTTGTAGAAAATAAGATTTTGAATTGATTTTTATTGATTTTATTATTATAAAAAATTTCCAAGGTAGAATGAAATAGTCTTAAATTGATATTATCATCTTAGAAATATTATAGAGATTTTAAGAATTTATTTAGAATTTATTTAGAATTTATTTAGAATTTATTTAGAATTTATTAAGAATTTTTAGAGCAATTTTGAAGACTTTGGTAAAAATGAATTTTACCACCTTGGGAGCCATTATGAAGAAATGGAACAAGATTTGAAGCCCATACAAGGTTCTTAGGCTAATAGGGTGTATCATAGTAACTTAGGTTATCATAGTAACTTAGAATTATATGTTTTTTACATCATTAGAAAGATAAAAAAATTATCTACTTAAAAATTTATTTTTTATTTTTTATTTTTACTTTGTACTAGATAAAAATCTAGTGAACAAACTGTGACTAGTTTTATAATGTGCAATTACTTAATTGCACATATTTTACTTGTTTTGTATTGTTCTTCTCCTTCATTGTTGTTTATTGCTCTTTATACTTCAGACCACAAGTTATAAGCAACTCTTAATTGAGACCACCTTATAACTTGGATTGAGGAATGAATTTTATCCTCACAATGACTTAAAATATATGAAAGTTATTATCAATATAAAATCAACTTCAAAAATCACTATCCAAAAAAAAAAAAAAAAAAAAGTTATACAAACCTCAATAGTAGCCTTTTAAATATATTTCTTCAAAAGTAATATTCTAATCATATTTTATATCCAATAAAAATCCATTGATATGGCTCTCATTTAATTATATAATAAGTTTTATTATATATATATATATATATATATATATATATATATATATATATATATATATAATTTTTATATGATAGTTAAACTACAATACAAGAACATCCACCTAATATTTATCACAAAGTTTAAAAGGTAGGTTTTGGCAAGACATAGAAGACAAGTTTGACAAAAGGACTAGTCAAATGATGGTAGAAAGAAATAGTCTATTTGCCACCATAATATAAGATCCAAGTAAGGTGAATCTAAGGTACTCTAAGTTGGTATTTTTTAATAAATTAGAGATAAATTAAATGCATTGGTCAAGAACAATCGATAAGGTGGATTCCAAATATTAGAACCTAAGCTTATAAGGTATAGTTTGGAAGAAGAATAATCCGGATTATATTTCCTTTGAGTTGGAATTTGTGTACTTAAATATTATAAGGTACTATAACAAGAAAAGAAAGGACATTGGAAGAAGGAAGTGACCTTCAATACAAGAAAGAACAAGACTTATCTAAGTCAGGCAACTATAATTCAGCACAATTGATCATCACAAGAATAAATACATGCCATTCTTGAATATTTTTGCCTCACTACTATGATATTTAAGAGAATCTTATCATAGCATGCTCTGACAAGCCATATAAAAAAATGAATACATACTGGGCACTACTTGAGCATGTTATTAAAACAACTAGGATAGAATAATATTCATTTCTAATATATTTGATAAAAAACCTACAACTATCTTTTATAAGGTGATTACTTGTAAAAATAATATAAAAGAGATAGTGATATATTATAAAGAATAATTTGTAAAAAAGAATACATAAATATTTGATCCAAGAATTCTATGATAGTTTGTGGATCAATCATAGAGATATTTATGTTACATTTAACAGGCTCAAAAAAAGATATTAGTAGCATAATATATATAGAAATGTGATGAAGTTTATAGAATTGTGTCAAACTTGTCAAATGTACTCAAAGATTTGATATAGAGATGGATTGCATCCTACATATTTGCCTGTAATATATTATAAATGGATGGTGGATCTAGTTACTATTGCTATGAAATTATAACAGATACAATACTTAGTTTTGGTATAAGAAGATTTATTTAACCAAGTAGGAAGGAGAGTTCTATAACAAAATATATCAAAGAAATTTATAGATTTCTATTAAAAAATATGATTTGTAGATATAGATGTATTAGGAAGATTATTATTAATTTTAAAAAATTAGATGCATAAAAGAAGAGAATTTTTTGAGAGATATGGAATTAAGCTTGTACTCACAATAACATCTAATTGTGAAGGTAATACCAAAAGTGACCAAGGTTATCATTTAATAGTTAAAACCATTGTCAAAGCTTGTAAAAGAAGAGCAAAAGAATAGCCAAGATTATAATCATTTATTCGATGGGCTAACTATATTATTTATAATTCAGTAACTAGATATTTGCCAATAAAATTGATATAAGGAAAAAAATCCATTATGCCAATTGAAAAACAAATATATACTTGGAATTCTTTACTTTGATAAGACAATATGTCTAGGAAAGAACTTCTTGTACTTCAAATTTGTCAATTAGAGAGAAGACCTTAAGATATAGAAAAAAAATTATGAGGTTGAAAAAGGTATATTAAAAAAATAAGGACAAATTTAACAAGCAGTATTAATTAAAGCCAAGAGAAAATTAAGAAGGTGATTGGATTTCAATATACAATAGTAACTTATATAACTAGCATAATATTCTTATAAAAACTTTTAAGTATTACTTTGGATCTTATATAGTTGTAAATATTTTAGATAATGCCACTTATGTATTAAAAAAACTAGATGGAATATATTTTCAAGTTCAAATTACAAAAAAATATATAAAACTTTTTAAACAATAAAATTATGTCATAATTTGTGAAGATATTGAAGATGAGATTGATCTCTTTACAAATAAAGAAGAAAAAATGGATTTTGAAAAAAACAGTGTTGGATAAGTAATATGATGTTGACTATAATTTTGGTTCTTTTTTGTACGTATTAGAGGAAATATAAGTTTAGAAGGGCTTTATGTCATATTAAAATTCAGCTACTGTGTAAAAATAATATATATGAATATTTAATGTATAATTTATTATATAGCTAGATAAGGCCTTATTAGGAATTAAAATTACTTTTTTGGAATCCTTTTAATATCAAAGGTTAAAATTAATAAGTTTAGGATTTTGGATATGAATTTGGTATAAAAATTGAATGATTTGGAGTTTTTGTAAAGGATATATAGGCACTCAAAGTCAACATATCAATTTTTTATCTATTATCACTCTTTAGAGCATAAACCATCTACACAAAAAACAATAAAGGATTTACTATTAGAATTGAAGAGAGAACTTTCTTAACTATATTATATATATATATATAATTCAATAAATTATAAATTATAAAGAAAGAAATATTGAGAGTTGAAGTTAGCACTTGCAATCTAAAAGTAGTAAATGATCTATTTAATTAGTGGTTTTGTTTTGAGCTATATCTAAAGAAATTTGATAAGATTTTAGCTCAAAATTATTAAAAATACATATTATCATGTAATAAAGGTGTTTAAAAATTTTGGTGGTACTTGGATTTTGGATTTTTGAGATGTATAGAAAATAATGCTTGGATGCCTTTAAATTACGATTTTGAGCATCTATTAGGATTTTTAAGATATTAGATGATCAAAAGTGCATCTATAATTAAAATATCTTAAGATAAAATTTAAAGGTATAAAATATACTTTTGAAAATTTTAACAAAAATTAAACAACTAGATCAAAAGATATTAGATTTTAAAATTCACAAAGAAAAATAAATCTTTTATAGGTGAATAGGATGTTGAAGGATTTTTATTACAATTTAAGCATTTTGTGCAAATTAAAAGGATTTTCTAGAAACAAAGATTTTATGGAGGTATAAAAGATTGGATATACAAAATTATGATAAAATTTTGATATCAAGATGAGCCTTTGAAGAGAAATTATGGATTTTTTTTGAAGTTATTGAGAATCCAACTTAAAAAAAATTGATTAGTTATAATTTGGCATAAAAAAGATAATTAGAAAATTTCTAAATGCCATAGAATATCAAAGATACAAGAATACAAAGCAAGAGACTTGAACTAGAATAAGGTTTTACAAAAAAACCAATAAGAACTTAAATTAACTAGATGAGTACACAAATAATACCAAGAAAGATGAGTTAGAATTCTAAGAGATACGTTGTAGAGACTGAAGAACTCTTCAACCTCGATTACTATATATACTCTTGTCTAGGATGCTTCTTGAGTGGCTTCCATCAAATTAAGAAGCTTCTTGAGTAGCTTCTACTAATTGGAAAGCTTCTTGAGTTCTTTCTACTAATTAGAAAGCTTTTCAAACTACTTTTATCAACAAAAAAGCTTCTCATGTGACTTTTATTAGTTTAAGAAGTTCTAAAATATTTTAAAAGGTTCTATGAACCTCGAAAGCATATGTTCCTAACATCACCTCTTTTTTTAGCGACAAGTTCTAAGAAGAATTCATACCTAGTTAAATCCTAGTCAAATCCTCTTCAAATCCTAATTAAATACTAATCAAATTCTAATCAAATCTTTAGTCAAATTTTAAATCCTAATAAAATTTTAATCAAATCTTAAATAAAATTTAACAAATCCTAACCAAATCCTAATTAAATCCTAATAAATTTTAGCAAATCCTAGCCAAATCTTAATCAAATTCTATAAAATCCTAACAAATCCTAATTAAACCTTATAGCAAATTGAAATCATAATAACTAATGATCTAACTATTGATCTTAGTCCAAATTTTGCACACCTTTTATTAATTAAGTTGAAAACTTGCACAAATAAATTAAAAGAAATGTAACTTATCAAATAGAAGTTAAGCTCAAATTTCTTCTTGGGTGTAAGTCGCACTCCTTCTTCAATCTTGATGTCAAACTTCCAATACAAATATCTTCTCTTTGCACTATTCAATTGCTCTCAAAATTTATATACTATTAGAAATTCTAGAATACTAACCATACAAATAATTTTTACCTCAATCTAATTGGTAGATTTTCACCTCAATCTAATTGGTAGTTTAATATCTGAGAAATCCTTATTGATCCTCAAATCCAAACTTCTAAGATCTCAACCCACTTGAACTTCAATAACTTCTAATTAAACTGTTTGATCAACCTTAAATTTATAATATATATGAATCACAACTACAATAAAAAAATCTTCAAATTTTCACCTATAGATTTATAATCAAATTCACAAAATGCTCAAATTTATAAACCCCTCTTTATTTCATAAAATCCAGAGTCACCCAATACAACCTTGATTTTGCAAAGCTCTTACAAAGCCAATTCATATGCAAATCATTCAAAATTAATAATTAAACAAATTTTCTTAACTCTGCTCACTAATCCAATTCTTTGATCTGCAAAAGAACCTTTGACCTACTATAGGCATGTGGTTTTGTACCTCAAGGTCTGATTTCGACCCAAATTTACAACCGGTCCTTTCTAGTATCAACTCTAGAAATTTTGAAGTAAAATTTACTAAAATCTATTTTTAATTTTTCTCTAAAGATGCCTACATTATTTATTTTTCTAATCTATTTTATTTTATCTTATTTATGGCCATACAAAGTAAGTAGAAGCCTCTTCTACAAAAAGGTAATATTAGCACTTTTTAATTTTTACTACTTTCTTATTTATTATCTATAATTTTAAGATAATTTGTTAAAATATTTTTATTTGAGTTCCTATATATAATAATCATTCCTTTCTTCTTTTATCTAATGGCTACTTTATTACACAACAATGCTTAAAGATTTGACATGGTGATTGACTTGCTTCTACCATTCTATTCTATCTTGAAACAAATGACTACCTATTAACAAAGGTTTTAGTTTAACTCTCTCTCTTATGAGTATTCCTTGAAGCCAATCTTTATCAAAAAATTATCATCAAATACATTTGGATTTGTAAAGATAGAATTGATAAAATCCCTGTATTTTTTAAAGCACATTGGCAAGATTTTTGGATAGTTCCTATATGCACTCATTAATATCATAGCCCTGCAAATAGATAAGATATTCCAATTTGCTCCACCTTCATAATAAATCAAACACTTTTTCAACCTCGTATTTTTTAAGGCGTTTACTTTTGATATTAAGTGGCGATTATTATACTCTTTTTAGAATATATAATTCTTTATAAGATTCTAAAAGAGAGACATAACAAACTAGATATATCTTTATAAAAAATTATAATTCTAAAGAATATGCCACTAAATTAATTTATTTCTAGATGGAAATTAGTCCTAGTCTTTGATAATCCAACTTATTGCATAGTTATTTGGTCTTAATATTGCGTTAAAGAAGCCATACATTACTTCCAATATAAAAAGTAGATGATTGATTTTTAAATTTATCTATAGATGCCTTGTAAGCATCTTGAGCTATTTATAATTAAAACTTCAAGGTTGTTTGGTATTGCCATTGATGCTTTGCAAATCCTTCAACTACTGGATTATTGTTCTTTGGCGTACTCTATAGATCAAGCTTTAGGTGATATCTATAGTTGGAATAAAATAGTATTTACTGAGTTGAATTATGAATAATATTATTATATATAAACTTTGCTAATAGTAGATACAAGATCCAATTATCTTATTGATAGTTGATGCTACATCGTAAATATTATTCTAAATCTTGGTTAACTTGTTCTATTTGGCCATTAGTTTGAAAGTAGAAAATTGAAGAGAATTTAATGTCTACTTGTGATATTTCAAAAAAAAATCTCCAAAACTTAGATATAAATTGGGATCCTTCATTGGATACAATATCATGTGATAGGCCATGATATTGATATATATATTATAAAAAAAAAGCCTTGCTATTTCTTCACTAGATGGAGTCTTCTTCCAAGGAATAAAATGAGCCATCTTTATGATTCAATCAAGTACTATAAGGATGCTATCTAATAAATTGGATGATAGTAGATTCATAATAAAATCTATCGAGATAGAAGACCATAACCATCTTGGAACAGGCAAGGGTTGTAAGAGTCCATAAAGGCAATGTCAAGGATTTTTTCACCTTGAACAAATGTTGCAAGAGAATACAAAGTCCTTCACTGCCTTCTACATTTGAGGCTACCAAAAATCTCGGAAAATAAGATCCAAGGTCTCATTAAATCCAAGGTGATCCACAATTGGAAAATCATAGCAAGATTGAAGAAAGTGTAGTCATGTTGGTTCTTTTGGGATATACAAATATTCTTCAAAGTATAAAAGCTCTTTAAATTTGAACTTGTCAGCATTTTTTTTCAGGCAGCACTTGACATCAAAGACCAAAGGATCATTAATAATTGTAGCATGTACCTCATTGAAGAAATTAAAATCAATAGGTGCTAATGTAATAGTGGCATAAAGGCAAAATTGCTCCGATTTTAATAAAATTGCATATTATTGATCAAATGTTACATCCCCTATTCTTGGTACAAGATATGATCTCCTCAATAAAGTATCAGATAATCCTTATTGCTTCCCAGGTTGATAAGTGATAACAAAATTAAATCAAAATAGTGATATATTCTATCGAGCTTGGAGGCAATTAAGAATCCAAGCTGATATAAAATATTCTAAGTTCTTGTGATCTATATATACAATCACAAGATACATTGCTCCTTCAAGAAAATGATGTCATTTTTGAAAAAAATCTATAATAGCAAAAAACTTCTTATCATAGATTTTATAATTCATTTTGACAATAGAGAATTTTTGAGAATAAAATGCAACAAGATGGAGTTTATTATTTATATCTATTTGTGAAAGTACGGCCCCCAGTACAAAATTTGAAGCATCAATCTCTATATAAAATATCTTTGTATAATTTGGATGCACCAAGATTGGGGCTATAGCAAATGTCATCTTGAGGTCTTAAAATGCTTTCTCTATTTTAGGCCCCCATTCTAACTTTCTTTTACATATCAATCAAATAAGAAGAATGGCAACTTGAGAATAATTTTTGATGAAGATGTGATAGAAGTTAACAAATCTAAAAAAATATTATACGTCTTTCACAATCTTTGGAATGGCCCATTGTACAATCGCCTCTATCTTCTTGGGATCCATCATCAAATCCTTAGTAGATATAATGTATCCTAAAAATTCCATCTTAGGTTGATGAAATATGCATTTCTCTAGTTTGGCATACAAACTTGTATCTCATAGCTTTTGTAATACTAATTTGACATGCCTCTCATATTCCTCTAGATTTTTTAAATAGATCAAGATATCATCAAGATAGATTATCACAAACTTATCTAAGTGCTCTGAAAAGATATCATTCTTTAAATTTTAAAAGATAGCAGGTATATTTGTTAGTCCAAAGAGCATGATATTATATTCAAAATGTCCATATCTTGTCCAAAATGTGGTCTTTCATTTATTTCCATTCTTGATCCATACTAGGTTATATATTCCACAAAGATCTATCTTAGTATAGATTGTGGCTTGGCCAAGTTGTTCCAAAAATGTTGAGATTAATGGTAGTGGATAATGATTCTTTACCATTATCTTATTCAATCTATGATAATCAATACACATACGCAAGGAACCATCTTTTTTCTTCATAAAAAGTATAGGTGTATCTGCTGGAGACTTTGAATATCCAATGAAGTTCTTTGTAAGGTTTTCATTAATATAATCTTTCAATGCCAAAAGCTCATTTTGAGAAAGATTATAGATTGGGCCAAAAGGTGGTTGTGTTCCTTCTTAAAGATCTATAGTACAATCATATGATTGGTGCTCTGATAATATATCAATATTTTTCTTTTTAAAAATATCTTAAAATTTTCTATAAAATTCTTGAATATTTGTCAATGAAGTAATATTTTTTTTAATTGGAGTCGCATAAATAATAAAAAACTTATCTTCTTTGGCCAATCTTATAAAAGTACTTGTCTCAACAAATAATGATTTATCAATCTATAATATATTTTAAATTTTTTTAGCAGGAATTTTTATCAAAAATGTTATTCTTTGAGACCTCCAATCTATAGATGGATTATGCTTTTTCAACCAAGATAGTCTAAGAATAACAAGATTTGAAGGAATCTTAATAACATTGAACACAATTTGGCTGAATATCTTCATTTTTCTAAACAATTTTACTCTTAATTTTAATAATGCATCAAATTTGTTTCTTTGGACAATTGCCAACCTTGTAGCCTTCATTGCCACAATACAAGCATAGATCTTCTTGCATCCGATGCTTCTTTTTTTATGGACTAAGAGATTTAAAACGTACTATAGCAAGTTGCATGTCTTCTATTTCTAAGTATGAATTCAGAATACTTATCAATATAGTAGGAATATGTCAGATTGTGTGTTGTCTTATTGAAGCCTATAAACATTGATCTTGAGAATATTGAAATAATTAATTATCACATTTTATAACTTGGCTAATGGCTTCATTGAGCAATTATAGATCCAAAAGTGATAATAATAAATCTTTCTTATCATCTCTTAATTCCTAATAGAATTGGCTCATTAGCGCTTCTTCATCCCAATTGATATTGCATACTAATTGCCTAAAATCAAATATATAGATTGATGCAGAGTGCATCTTTTGATGCAATACTCAAATCTTAGCTATTGCTTAATAAGCCTTGTCATATTTTCCAAATACTTCTATAAATGCTTCCATGAAAACTTCAAAGTTACTCAAAATTGATGATCTCTTTTCAAAGAAGGGAACAAACTATGATAATATTTGCCTTATAAGTAAGATGCCAACCAATCCAATTTGTGATTCTTTTATTGGATAAGTATCAAATTGTAGGATTATTATTAGTCAAATTTGATTAAGAAATCCTCAAAACTTTAAACGCATACTATCATATTTTTCTAAAAGACTAACTCAAGGCTCCTTACATTGTTGAACAAGTAGATTTTTTTGGCATAGCATAGATAATACTATATCCTCAAGTACAAAAATTAGAGGTGGATACAGTCTAGATTGTGGCACTGTGGATATTACATTGTTACAAAGTTTTACAAAAATCCCTTCAATCTCTAAAGTCTTAGTAGATAAAATAATAAAAGTACTTATAATGACATCTAACTTAGACTTGAAAGATTTGGTCATACTAATATTTTGACCTCCAGCTATTCTAAGAGAAAGAAGAAATGAATCTATAAGAAAAAAATATCGGTGTAGAGGAGGGTAATCTTCAACCTCTAAAATGCTTTAAGATCTTCAAGGAGAAGGGTGATCCACTCTTTCACAATAAAGACAAAGCTCCAATATTGTGATGAAAAAATATCACTTTAAAGGAGGATAACTTTTAAAGCGCTAATATATCTTTGAGTAGAAAGATAATTCACTTTCTAACAAGAAGGATCCAACTTTGATATTGAAGATGAGATCAGTCTCGACAAATTGTCAAGGATATAAGAATACAGAGCAAGAGACTTGAACTAACACAAGATTTTAAGAAAAAACCAATAAGAACTTGAATTAATTAGATGAGTATACGAACAACACCAAGAAAGGTGAGCTAAAACTCCAAGAGATATATTATTGAAAGTGAAGAATTCTTCAGCCTTGACTCTTATATATATCCATGTCTAGGATGCTTCTTGAATCAATTGTTAAAATTTGTATTGATAGTTTTTAAAAATATATCAATACTTTATATAAAATTTGAATACTTGTAGATAGTCTGATTTAGAGATATGCACTATTGAAGTTTAAAAAAAAAAATTCTGAAGGTTAATGAAGAATTTAATGTACTTTGCTATATTTCAGAAATTTTAGAATACTTGAGGCTTGTGTATTTGATTTAATTGCCCTTTTTAGGAAAAAATTTATATAAATTTGGAATTTTTATCTATCTTGAGACTTAATTAAAAAATTAGTAACAACTAAAAGCTTAGTGCTTTTTTAAGGCAAACTCTTTTTACCTCAACAACAACATTATTATCCAATTGCTTATTCTATCTATTCTTTCTCATTCAACTACTTCTATTTGTTAGTTCCATCTAATTCTTTTTTATTTTATTTTATTTTATATCACTTATTTTAAATTAAATCAAATAATAATCATTATTGAAAAGATATTATCTAAAAAGTTGAAACTAAAATCAATTAATTTACTAACCAACCATTAAAATAATCACACAATTAGTCTCTACTACCTTTCAAACTTATTGTATAGTTCTTTTTTTTTAAAGTATTTATTGATCTGATTTTTATTTAAAAAAATTAAAATTTAAACCAATGTTAGTTTAGAAAGGTGTAGTTATGAGATATGTTACTATAAATAGTTTCATTTAAATATTAGAAAAAAATATGGATTTGCAAGAGTTTTTAAGAAAAATAGTAAGTTAGAATTATTTTTATTAGAAGATATGGATTTTTACTATTGAGAGTTAAAATTAGTAAAGTATGAAAGAATTGTATGAATTTTTTTATGAAATAAGTTGATAGATATGTAGAAGGCCATAGAGCCAATCTTGTAAAAGCTTTTATGAAATTGTGCTTAAAAATAAAATAAAATAAAATAAAAATAAAAAAAGTTAAAAAACTACCAAGTGGGAGTCAAGGAGACCATTGGTAGATAATTTTGGAAAGAAGAGGTCATAAAGGCGAAAGGACGAAGATCAGCCCTTGCGTAGAAAGCTTCAATATTTGTAATAAAAGTCAAAGGGGGACCATTTGTAGCCTCTTTCCTTTGACTTGAGGTCAGCGGATGGGGACCTGAAGTACTTTGGGAAGGCCGCCTCACCTCTTCGCTTCAGACTTTCTGAGAGCGGGCGAGCGATGTTTCATGGTGTTTTCCAATCTCTAGGGGAGTAAAACCCCTGTCCTCGTAAAGTTTGAGGCGTGAGACTTCCCGGCTAGTTGTCGGCTAATAGGCCATGTTTTAATGTTAAATAAAAGATTCAATATTTTTTTCTTATAGATCTCTCTTCTAGCTTTTCATAGCCATTTTTCGTTTGTGATTTGGTGGTGTGTACAAGAAGTTATGAATTTTCAAGGGAGAAGAAGATTTTGAGGTATGGATTTGGGTAGCGGTGACTAGATCTGATTTGGCATCTTGGGATAAGTTTATATCTTTGGTTTATATATTTTTCCTGATAGATTTTTTTAGTGGATTTCGAAAGCTATTTAGAACGTGTGATTTGGTTAAGAAATGAGGGAGATATGATTTTTCAAAGATTAGAGCATAGTTAGGTAGCGGTTACTACCTATGTGTGCTATTCCGAGATTGTGGGTTTGAAGTAAGGTAGGACAGCTGATTTGATAATTTTTCCTTATAAAAGACTTTAATAACTTTATAAAAATATCTTGATTGTCAAGTTTGGAGAAAAATTGAATGACTTATCAATTTTTAAAGTTTAATTATAAATTTTGGTGAGTTTGTAAATGGTGGTTGCTGGAGCAAGGCCAATGGAGCGAGGTGAGTCTATTATATAAGTTTGATATTTTTCTTCATAGTACATTGGATCAACTTTCCAATGGTGTATGGCACGTTCAATTCCAAGTTGAATTGAATTAGTTAAAAATTTTCAAAGTCTAGATACATAATTCTAATTTTTCTTGGAGATAAACTATAAGTGCGGTTGAAGTTGGATGAATGTACTAGTGGATGAATAGATGATGGTCGGTCAGAGGGATGATGGAAGGATGACAATGATGGATAGATGAAATCAAATATTGGATAAAGATTTTGGATGAAAAAACTTAAAATGAATGAATGTTATAGGATGATTGAAAATTAATGAATTGGATGTAAAAATGGATGAATAAATATCACAGAACTTTGAGGTCTCATAACTTTTGTAATTCTTAACCGTTTTGCATGAATTTTATGTCTATGGAAAGCTCTTAAGATATTGTAATGGAATATATATGGTAAAGGCAGAATTAAAGGGTCTAAGGGTGTTGTTTTAGCCTTTAATGAGGGCTGACTTAGTAATCAATCATTTTGACAATTAATATGAAATAAAAGTCCATTGCTTGGAATTGAGTGACATGACTTGTGTATGATTAATTGCATACAATATATATATATATATATATATATATATATATATATATATATATGTATTTATTAATATAAATAAATATGTGAGCATAAATATTAAGAACTACCTTACCTACATGTAAGTGAAGTAAATCCACCTGACTATTAAACGCAATTAAGGGTGGGTGAACTTGGTTTACAAGTAGATAGGAAGGAATTTTAATTTATACTTGTATAGGCTAAACCATCATCCATAATCTTTTTTCCATTTGTGTAGTAGTAATATATAGTTGTCCCAATATAATAGGATATATAGATATATCTTGTACAAACAAATATTGTTCATGAATAATATTTCTTATCATCACCTTGATATTTAGACAAGCTCCATATATATATATATATATATATATATCTTCTTTTGAATTATTTGTTGATCTTATCATCCACCTATATTCAATATCAATAGGATTTTGTAAAAACATGTATAGGATTTTTTTGTTGTCTTTATTTTTTTTTCTTATAGTCTTTTTTAATATGTTATATGGCACAATGTTAATGCTATGTTATATTGGATGGATATAGCTAAGAAACTTTAATGTAATTTAGGAAGTCTTATTCATCCTCTTGAACCTAGTAGTGTTAAATTGAATAGGATTTGAATAGGATTTATGAAGAAAGACTTCTTTAGCTTAGTATTCTTGTCAAGTCAAGCCTTGTGAGTATGTTTAAAAGAAAAGAGATCTTGAGATCTTATGTATGTGGTGGATTATCACTTAGTAAAGTCTTAATTTCTTCTAATACCTTGTATTTTTGGATTCTCCTTTTCTATAGTGAGAGATAGCTTGACTAATTGTAATAGTGAGATCTTGTATATATTCATTTAGCAAGAATTCATACTCCTTGATTTAATATAATGTAGCAATTTCAAGTTATAAAAATAAGTATATTTGTAAGCACATTATTATTAAAAGATCTATAAAATTTTATATTTTGATTTTATAATTTTTTTATAAATTTTATTATAATTTTAGAGATTGATAGAAGAGCTAGAAGTGTAAGAGGTGTTAGTATAGGTTGACATGCTAGAATAAGAATAGCGCTAAAGTGATGGCTCAATAATAGCTCATAGTGGTATTGAATGGCAAAGAAATAAGCGGCATATGATGGAATCCAATAACAATGTTGCAACTCGAGGCAGCTTGTGGTGGTAAGACAGCAGCAAGGATGGGGCTATTATTATTTCATCCAGTGCAATTGAATGAATTTAGGAGCAGGTACAAGTAGCCTTTAGTCTTGTTAATCATTTCACAATATAATTCTACATTATTTTGGTTTATGGTAACAATCCAAAGAGCACATATCAATCTCTTCCTCTAATTCAAAGAATACCAAAGGATCCTACAATTGAATTTGTACCTGTAGAAAAATCCACATTAACATTAGAGACTATCACATATTCTTCAGCTTGGAACACAAGCAAATAGAAGAAATATAAGATAATAATAGAAATTTAGTGAAAGATCAATTTTCAAGACATTATGAATCTTCAAATTGACTCACTAGTTGTTTAATGACAAAAGAATGTATTTAGAGTGCCAAAATTATTCATAAAAAGATCATAGATAATGAAGGCCATATAAGGTTCTTAGGCTAATTGGATATTTTTGAATAGCATGGTGAAGTCAAAAATACAAAAGTATTAGTTCTACTAGTAGAAAATAGAAGGACGAGCAACTAATCTAATCCTTATAAAAAGGAAAGTGCACAAGTTTCATATGAATTGTGGCACCTTAGATGTAGATAGGAATATAAGACTAAGGCCTTGAGGCCTCTTTAAGACATGTTATACACTACATATAAGCCTTGATGAGGCTCAAACTTTTGATCTATAAGCATGTTATTGTTGAGATAAATTATTTTTATTTAATTTTTTAATTATTTATTTTCTATTTTAAAACTTTTATAACTTATTTATAGTAATTTTAATCTATATATTATTATATTATTAAAAAGATAATAAAACTATTTATTTAAAAATATATTTTTTATTTTTTATTTTTATTTTTTATTAGATGAATATGCAGTGAATAAACTATGACTTATTTTTAGATTGTATAATTGCTTGATTTCATTTATTTCACTTCTTTTTTATTTGTTCTTATTTTATTTTTGTTATTTGCTTCTTTCACTTCACACCACCAATTACAAACAACTTTTAATTGAGGCCATCTAATAATTTAGATTAAAGGATGAAATTTAACCTCATAGAAGTTGTTGTACAATAATTGCTTATATTATATAAAAATCAAATAAAATATATAATATATTCATAAGTCTAGATTTGTGTTAGAATGGTTAATAAAAAAAGAGTTTATATAAAAAATTCTATTCTAATTTTACTTATTTTGATTATAGCATTTAAATTATATAGGACCTAAATATTTAGTATGAAGCCTTGAGAGGAGATTGGAGCCCAAAGATGAAAAATTACACTACTAAGAGGCTTATTTGAAAGGATGAAAGAAAAATATGGATGGATGAAGGTAAGAAGTGAAGATCTTTATTTCTATTGGTCAATTGTCATGCCTAATAGGCTTTCAACAAGTTATTTGTTATATAAGTAAGGATTTTGATAGCTTTAAAGATGACATTTGAAAATTAAAGGCTAAGATTACAAAGCTTATTTTTTGTACTACAAATTTGGTATAAAAATCAGAAGATTTGGAATTTTTATGAGAGAGAAGTAGGCACTTAAAATTAAGGTATATAAATTGTACCTACTATCATTCTATTGAGGATAAGAGAAATTAAAAAAAAGCTTTTGGAGATCAGGAAGTGGCGTCAAAAAATTGGTTTGAGGGACTACGTTTTGTACAAAGAAAATAATAAATTTAAGCTTCAAACAAAAGAAAAGAAGATGGTCAAAGTGCCTATAAAATGACTTTTATAGCACTTACTAGTAAATGGGTAATATCTAAAGATTCGTAAAGAATCAATGATTGATTATTTTTATGTAAGAAATTAAAGATATTAAATAGCTTACAAAGAAGTTTGAATTTATTTCAATAGTTAGATTGGAAGATATTAGGTGTTGAATTTCAATAAAAAATTCTCTTGAAGAAAAAAAAATGGCTTTAAGATTTAGTCACATTCTTAGAAATTATAAAACATCCAAGACTTAAATATTTGATGTAAATGTCCATAAAAAAAGACAAGCTTTACAAAAGAGTTTGTGTTTCATAAATTCTTAATTTATTTGAATAATTAGTGGAAATTAGAGGCCCAGAATTTTTTTAATGGAAATTCTTTCTATTCCAACAACATGCTAGGGATATTTCTTTAATTGATTAGAAATTATGCTTCCTCACATGGATAAAAGAAAATTACCAAAGGACTATCAATTTTAATAATTGATATGTCTTTGAATTATTGCCTCAGTACTTAGAATTTGAGGCCCTTCAAACATATGAGAGTTGGAATATACTCTATGAGGTTCAATTCCAAGCAATGAAAAAATATTAGCAAAGAAGAATGGACCTTATTTTTGTTGTCAAAGAAGATGCAGTTGTTTTCTTTTTTCATCCTACTCCCAAAAGAAAATATTGTTGTGTGGTATGATTTTCAATTTGAGAATACATTAGATATCTAACTATAGAGAATTTTCTTATAATTTATTGGCAAGATTCTAATAAGCAATTTGTTTTTAATAAAAAAAAAATAATAATATAATAATATTAAAAAAAAAAATTATATTGATAAAAAATTCTAATATTTAAGTAAATTTGTGCATAAAGTTTTTCTATGGCATATAAAAAAATCTTTAATTTCCTATTCTTTATAAAATCACAACTAACCAGTTGTTGATAAGTTAGATTATTAATAATTTTTAAGAAAAATCTATAATTCACTTTGTGACGATAAATTTTCATTCTTCAACTTCAATTATAAGATAGCCTGACTTAGGAATTACTTGTAATTGGTGGTATAAAGTGAAGGAACAAATAACAAGTACAACAAGAATAATAACTATAAAACAAGAGAAGTATAGGATATTGTAGAATGGGTAGGAATTTTAGAATTTACAATACATAGTTTGTAGAGTTAAGAGTAGGTAGGAAGCCAATGAATGGCCAGTTTAGAAGGCAACATGGATAAGAGAGTTAGAAAAGGTAATTAACGTCAGTTGTGTAGCGGTTAATACCGATTGGGGTAAGTATAAATTGATTCGGACAGTAGCAGTAAGGGCCAGATTGTGATAGTTCTGAGCCAGGGTAAGCTTGGTCCTACCTCTCTCTCTTTTCTTTTGTTAGGCTGTAGCAGAGGATTCGAATTCTATTCCAAAGGGTTATACCATGTCAATGATGAAGTATGATAATAAAATAGAAAATTTATATATATGTGGATGAGTAAGAAATTATGATTGTTTGTTACGTGAAGTACTTTGCGGTGAATTGGAGGTTGAAGACCGGCTATATCAATGAAATTTGGTTGTCGATGTGAGTGTCATGCCGTATTGATTGTGAGAGTTGAGCGGTGGAGAATATTGGAGTAACAATTTGTTTCGAGAGACGTTGTAGGTGAGGAATTATTTCCAGTGATCGGAGAAAGAAGCGGGTGTATGCAATTTGTGGAAATGGTGTGACATTGCCAATTGTTGTTATGAATATGGAAGAAGACAGAAGATTACAGTAGGAGTATTGGTGGACGATTAAGTCTCAAAGTATCTTTAGTTGCAGAATAGCAGAACCAGTAGAGTGGATAGCAATATTTTAGAAAAAAGCGTGTACATGTGCATTGGACTCTAATGTTCAGTAGGTAGTTAGTTATGTGACCCTAACGGTTTAACTCAATACAAATAGTCTTTCCCTGTGTTTGAATCCCCCTTTACAGATTTACTCTAGGCAATATTGGTAGAGTAAGTGAGATGGAAAATAACAACATTTTGGCGCTGCTGCCGGGGATTGATAATAGTATTGAATATTAGGAATTAACTGCTGAATATGTAGTTACAATAGTGATGGAAAGCAATGTCAATAATAGATGATGAAAGATTATGGTTAATAAGAATGAAAACATTGCTCTGAAAAAAATACATCAATCAAAAGGAAGACAAGAGAGAGCATAAGTAAGAAATTTGTTGCGGGACGAGCAAGAACGGAAGCTAAAAAAGAAGCGTCGACAGAGTTGGATTAAACCGTGATTGCATGCCTGTCGGCATATCCGAGCATACCAAGAACATGAAAGATCTTTAATATTTCAGACATATATACCGTTAAAAAAGTTGCCAGAAGCATTCGCGGATAACTCCGTGAATAGCCCAGTGTATCTCTTGAGCCCATTAGCGGAAAGAAAACGGAGCACAAAAGAATTGGGTACTCCATTGGGTACATTCCCAATAGTGGATACAGTCGATTCTAGCAAGGCTACTTCTTCAGTAGGGAATGTATCGCTTGTCAGTAAGGGCCAATTCAGTGTATTCCAAAATCCGTCGTTTTCACCTCAACTTCAATCGATAAAGTTATTCGCAGATAATAATACTAAAGAGCGGTGTCGTACTGTAATTACTTACAGTATGTAAAAACTAGTTAAAATATATTATATGTTTATGAATCTAGATGTGTGTTAGAATGGTTAGTAAGTTAAATTAAAAATGGTTGATAGAAGAAACTTTATTTTATTTTATTTTACTTATTTTAGTTATGGTATTTAAAAATTATAAGATCTAAATGTTTAGTATGAAGCCTTGAGAGAAGGTGGGGACTTAAGGATGAAAATTTAAGCTAGTAAGAGGCTAATTGGGAGGGATGAAATCAAGCCATGGTCGGATGAAGGCAAGGAATAGGGAACTTCATCCCTATTGGTCGAATACCATGCCCAATGGGCTTTGAGGAGGCTGCCCGCGACCTTAACAAGGGTTTTCGGCGACTTCAAAAAGGGGATTTGCAATTTCAGAGGCAGGGTTGTAAAGTTTAGGGTTTTGGGTATAGTTTGAGAGGAAATTTTAGGCGATTTGGAGTTAGGGTGAAGAAGTTATACTTGTTCAAAGTTAAAGAGTGGATTTCATACATACTGTCACTCTTTTGGGATTTTGCGGAGTTGTACGGAGGCTTTTGGAGATCGGACGGTGCGGTTGGAAAGGTGATTTTAAGATCTACGTTTGTTACGAAGGAATTCTTAAGTTTTGAGTTTAGACGAAGGAGATATGAAGAGTTGAAGACAGCGCATCCAATTCCAAGGCAGTAAGTAGACCGTTTTGTTGATGGTGATGGGGTTTGCCATATCTTAAGTTTTTGGACGAATTTTTGTCTAAAAATTTCCAAGAAGGTGTATTATTGTGCTAAAAAGCTATAAATCAAAGTTTCATAGCATTTGGACTTTTAGATTGTGAGATATGAAGAATTTAGTACACGGGTGTTTGTAAACAAGGGTTTAAAGCTACTGCTAGGGTTTTGGCGATATCTAAAGATCGATGATGAATCGACGGTTGAAATTTGTGGTAGTAGTTTTGAAGAATATATGTGTACTTCATGTAAATTTGGAGTAGTTTTGGACGGTTAGATTAAAAGTTATAGATTATTGAAGTTTGGGAAAAATTCCCTTCCTACGGGAGAATGAGGGTTTAGAGTATTTTGTTTTGTTTTGAGTGGTTTGAGGAAATTAGGCTTGTGTATTGGGTGTAATAGCCCTATGGAGATCTCTTTTATATAAAATTGGGGGTTTTTATTATACTTGAATCTTGCTTGAGTAATTAGTGGCAGCCAGAAGCCCAGCGCTTTCTTGAGGCAGATTCTCTCTACCCCGACAGCGAAGGCCTAGAATTCCGAAAAAGAAAATTGAGGGAGGCAACATTTATTTCAACCAGGAAGCAAGAAAAACATTGTCACCTTCAATGGCGGCGGGGGGTCCAGCAATACCAATTGCGGTACAAATGGGTGCGGTGGGTGATCCCTTCAGCATTACCTCGCTTTAGGGAGATGCCGAGACCATTGGCCAGCGCACCTGTCTCAATTCTTGTTGCATATGTAATAATAATGGGTAGGCTTGAAGATGTTGGTTAAGATGGTACATGACAACCTTGAAGATCTGACGTTTGAATGGTATGTCGCCAACCCGTGGGACAAATTTAAGTGGGAGGCATTGAAAAATAGTGGAAACTGTCGGGGAAGCCCAATTCTGCGATCATATTATAGCCGAGTAGCAAATATCCTTTGAAAATGGCCAAATAACCAAATGCCGGACTCATTTGTTATGTCCATATTGATTAACGGACTATACCCACCAGAACTGAAGATGTTTGTAAAAGAGGCCCAACCTGCGACTGTGGCTGCCTCACTTGACCGAGCTAAGGTATGGGAGGAATGTCATTATGACCAATTCTTAATCACAGGAGCCACACTGATTCCATCTCAAGGAGGGTATCAAATACCAACCTGGAATGAAACAGTGAACAATTATCCAAGGACAATTGACTACGGTGCAAATCTTAGTATTAATTTGCAAGGGATAGTGAATGTTGTTCTATTGCAGGTTGTACGATCAACAACTAAAGTGCCGTATTCTCTATACTCCCCACATCAAAAACCAATATCTATAAAAGAATTTTCTAACGAACTAGTATCAAAGGATCCAAATGAGACTTTGTTGTTAACTTTGACAAATAAGATGGACGAGTTGGCTGTTAATCTGGCAAAGGATAAGGAAAAGAGGCATAAATCGACTAATATATGTCCCAATATTTGATGCAGTAATTGTAAGGGGTAAGGCCATTTAGTAACGGAGTGCCCTTTGCCACCCCAAATGACAGTGCAATGTACCTTTTGTGGAGGTAAGCATGTAACCACAAATTGCTGGAATTTAAGAAGGCAACATCAGTTAGGAAATCAAACTATGCTTCAACCAATTTCATGGGATGTTAATCAAACTCAGATTGGAAATAGGTGTGGCTGAAACGGAAATAGTCCTATTAAACAAAATAGAAATTTCTATAATTTTTAAAATTCTGAGTATAACCAAAAAGGTGACCCTAATTTCCAAGGTTTTGTGCAAAATCAGCAAGGACAACCTCAATATCTCCCTATTCAAAATCCAATTTCAGATCCTACAATACCAACTGATCGACTAGGATCTTTTACTCATCAAACCTAGAACAAGCCTAGCTGGTATATACCAGTCGAGACGCCCTATATACCAGATGGAGGAGGAAGAAGACTACTTTGATGCTATCAATGCAGGCAGCTAAGATATTATGCTAGTGAATGTCCCAATCCTAAAGCCAATGATGATTATGCTCTAATATGTGGAAATTGTAAGCAATCTGGACATACTTACCAGCAATGCAACGCTCCGTTTAATGTTAATAATCGAGATCAGCATATTCAGTTGCAAAGTAAGATGGAGGACAATATTCGAGTGCCACAAGATTCTCCGATAAATCAGGTAGAATGCGTCCGTGCAGTACTTACTCGGGCCTAGCAAAAGGATAAAGATCCAATTCAACAATTGAAAGTACCAGTTGCAGCGGACCAATGTCAATCATTGAATGATGCTTCAAATCTAACACCAATATCAAAGGAATTACTAACGTGGGAATCCAATTCGTCTGTACAACTTGAGAATAATCTTAGCCCCAAGACAATGGTTCAACCGAAACTAGTATCAATATTTGCAAAGATCCGAGAGCCATCTTATCCATTAAAAGATCCTCTTATGGACACGAATTACGACAAAGTCTATGCAGCAGTTCTAGTTCCGAACTCCGTAAGAAAATTATCTCAAGCAGTCAAATTAAAATCCATGAAAAAGAAGAGGTCCTTGGGAATCATTGCCAATATGAAATCATATGATATTATGAAAGATTTGGATGAAATTAAACCTTCTATTACCATGAACAATTGTTAGCAGTTGCACTTGAATGTGAAATTGATGGTATTCTCATTCCTGGAGTTCAACTAGATGGTGGCTCTAGTGTGAACTTAATGAACGCCGATACAATGGAGGAGTTGGATTTAAAACAATTAGTACCCACGATATTGGTATTGAGAATGACAAATCATAGTAGGATAAAACCAATGGATATCTTATGCAGTATTAATACTGTAATCGCGGGAATTACATATGAAATTGATTATATTATTTTTTGATCACAGAGTTCCACTCTATCATATCCAATATTATTGGATCGGCCATGGCTATATCAAGCCAAAATTAGGAACGATTGGGGCCGTGGTACGTTAACTATTCGAGAGGATAATGACAAGATTATTTTACAGATGTATCCAGTTCAATATCATGGGGAGTCGCAAATTAGGGGCACAGAAGCAACATCTTAAGATGAGGGCCAATCTGAGGTAGAGTATGACGAAGTTAATAATGCGATGCAAGTTGATAAGGACCCAACTCACATGCGGAATCCAGGCGTATTACACCAGTATGGAGGTCCAGGAGAATATTTTTTAGATCAGGAGGATGCAGTAAATTCCGATGATGTCATCGCGGACTGGATGATTAATTGTGCGGTAAATGAAATTGATACATTGGAACCAAAATTGGATAAGTCCAATTTGCCGGCCCATATGAAGGGTTCAGAGCAGGAGCGGCAAATCAGTCTGGGGGTTAATGAGGAACCTATGTGCCAATCTATTAACTTGGGTTCCAATGAAACATCCCAGATTATCAAAGTATACACCGATATTACAGATATAGAGCTAAGAAATTGGAAAGAATTCTTTCTAAATCATAAATCTGCTTTTGCTTAGTCGTATGTGGATTTAAAAGGTATTCTTGTCGAAGTTTGTGAGCATCGAATTACCTTAGAGGAAGATGCTACACCAGTTTGTCAAAGACAACACCGTCTTAATTCAAAATATTCTCTCATGGTCAAGGAAGAAGTAGATAAACTATTAGACGTAGGCTTCATATATCCAGTCTTGTATAGTAAATGGGTTTCACCAATTGTGATAGTACCAAAGAAAAATGGAAAAATCCGTATTTGTCAGGACTTCCGTAAATTAAACGCGGCTACCAAGAAAGATTATTTTCCTTTACCTTTTACAGATAATATACTGGACGCAATCGCTGGGCATGAATGTTATTCCTTTTTGGATGGATTCTCAGGTTATAATCAAATAAAAATTGCAGAAGAGGACCAGTTGAAGACTACTTTTATTACAGATTGGGGCACATTTGCTTATAAAGTAATGCCATTTGGGTTATGTAATGCCCCGGCCACTTTTCAAAGGGTAATGATGCAAGCATTTCAGGATTATTTACGATTGTCGATGGAAATATTTTTAGATGATTTTTGCACATTCAATACAACAATGAATCGTTTGGAACGTCTTAGTAACTGTTTAGACCAATGTGATAAATATGGGATATCTTTGAATTCTGAGAAGTGTCAATTTGGCGTACCATCGGGAAAGCTTTTGGGACATATCGTTTCCGTGGCCGGTATCGCTATTGACCCAGATAAAATTATTTGTATATTGGCTTTACCAAAGCCAGAAACAATATCTGGTGTTCGGAGTTTCGTAGGCCATATCAGCTATTATAGGCGATTCATTCATTTATTTACAGAAATATATCAACCGTTAACAAATCTCTTAAAAAAACCGCCACCGGATGGATCTAGTCCAATTTGGACTGAGGAATGTACAATTGCGTTTGAGGAATTAAAACAAAAATTGGTGTCAACACCAGTACTTGTTGCACCTTGTTGGACAAAACCCTTTCATGTTTATATTGATGCCTTGAATATTGC
>JAWRVF010001791.1:0-42611 GCA_036785485.1 Physcomitrellopsis africana | reverse complement strand
AATATTTTAAAAAAAGATCTCCAAAACTTTGATACAAATTGGGTTCCTTGATCCGACACGATATCATTTGGTAGACCATGATATCAATACACATTATCAAGGAAGAGCCTTGCTGTATCTTCGCTTGACGATGTCTTCTTGCAAGGGATAAAATGTGCCATCTTCGTAAGTCGATCCACCACAACAAAGATGCTGTCAAATGAATTCGATGGCGGTAGATCTGTAATAAAGTCCATGGAAACTGAAGACCATGGACAACACGAAATAGGCAATGGCTGTAGAAGTCCATAAGGGCGATGTCGAGGGTTCTTGGATCTTGAACAAATGTCACAAGAGAGGACAAAATCCTTCACATCCTTCCACATTTGGGGCCACCAGAAATCTCGGGAAATGAATTCCAAGGTTTTGTTGAATCCGAAATGTCCTGCAGCTGGAAAGTCATGACGAGATTGAAGGACTCGAAGTCGTGCTGGCCCTTTTGGGATATACAGCCGCTCCTCAAAGTATAAGAGATCTCCTTCAACCTTGAACTTGTCATCATTGATACGTTGCTTAATATCAAGGACTATTGGATCTTCAATAATTACAGCACGTACCTGGTTGAAGAAGTCAGCATCAATTGGCACCACAGCAGCACAAATCTTGAATTGCTCTGGCTTTAATAATGTCATACACTGTTGATCAAGCGCTGCTTCTCCAATCTTTGGTACAAGATATGATCTTCTTGATAAGGCATCGGATAGTCCTTGCTGCTTTCCAGGCCGATAAGTAATAACAAAGTCAAATCTAGATAGCGACATATTCCATCAAGCTTGACAACGCTTTAGAACCCAAGCAGACATGAAATATTCCAACTTCTTGTGATCCGTATATACGGTCACTGGATGCGCAGCTCCTTCGAGGAAGTGACGCCACTCTTGGAAAGAATCCACTATAGCAAGGAGTTCCTTATCATGAATCTTGTAGTTGATCTCAGCCGCAGAAAACTTTCGTGAATAGAATGCAACTGGATGAAGCTTATTGTCGATGCCCATCTGTGAAAGTACGGCTCCTAGAGGAAAATCCAAAGCATCGGTTTCCAAATACAAAGCTTTTATAAAATTTGGGTGTATTAAGATTGGAGCCATAGTAAATGCTGTTTTAAGATTTTGAAATATTTTTTCCGCTAGAGATCCCCATTCTAGCTTATCCTTACATGTTAATCGAGTGAGTGGAGCAGCAACTTCAGAATAATTCTTGATGAAGATCCGATAGAAATTAGTAAAGCCGAGAAAACATTGTACGTCTCTAACCGTCTTTGGAACTTCCCATGACACAATTGCTTCCACCTTCTTGGGATCCATCTTCAGGCCTTCCGTAGTCGCAACAAATCCTAAAAATTCCATCTCAGTTTGGTGAAATAAGCACTTCTCCAACTTGGTGTAGAGTCCTCCCTCGCGTAGTTTTTCGAGTATCAAACAAACGTGCTTCTCATACTTTTCTTCATTCTCAAAAAATATCAAGATATCATCCAAATAGATGACAATAAAATCATCTAGATATTCTCAAAAAATATCGTTCATCATGTGTTGAAAAACTGCCGGAGCATTGGTAAGATCAAATGGCATGACATTATATTCAAAATGACCATACCTTGTACGAAAAGCTGTCTTCCATTCGTCTCCTTCTTTGATTCGCTCAAGGTTATAAGCTCCCCTTAAATCAATCTTTGTAAAGATCTTTGCACGTCCAAGTTGTTCCAGAAGACTAGAAATCAAAGGTAATGGATAACGATTCTTCTTTGTCACCTTGTTGAGACCTCGATAGTCCACGCACATCTGTAGTGAGCCATCCTTCTTCTTCACAAATAAGATTGGTGCCCCAGCTGGCAATTTTGAATGACAAATGAAGTTCTTGGCTAGGTTCTCGTCAATGTATTTCTGCAACTTAGCCAACTCTGTCTGCAATAGGTTGTAGATTGGGCCAAAAGGCGGTTGTGCTCCTTCTTGCAATTCTATGGCACAATCATATGGTCGGTGTTCTGGTAGCATGTCAGCATTCTTTTTTTGGAACACGTCTTGAAAATCCTTGTATTGTTCCGATATTCTTGCTGTTGAAATCTGCTCTCCACTAGTTGGAGCCGCATAAATGACCAATGGTGTGCCTTCCTTGCACGATCTTACAAACGTTCTTGCTCCAATGAACAAGGATTTTTTGGTTTGGGATCTTCTTCCAGATTTGTCCTCAGGTTGTTCTATGGGAAATGTTATCCTCCGCAACCTCCAATCTATGGATGGATTATATTTTTCCAACCAAGAAAAACCAAGAATAATAGGATTTGATGGGATGCTAATAATGTTGAAAATAATATAACTACTGTGGACTTTAAACGTTACTTCTATAGGTTCTGATTCATGGGTGACACTACCAGATAATAAAGGTCGTCCATCTATTACTTCTACGTGAACAGGTTTGAATTTTTGTATTAGAGGAATTTTGTGACGCTTAGCAAATTCTTGGTCTAAGAAACAAGCAGATGCTCCTGAATCTAATAAGGCTAAGGTTTTTAGTTTTTCAGGACCAAAAGACAAAGGAATTGTAAAACAACGGGTAGGTTGAGTAGAAAGAGAGGAACCTGGTTTTGATTTGTCCAGCCGCACGGTTCCTATTGTGGCTGGGCATCCTCGTTTTCCTGAACAAACGCACCTCTATTCTTGATGCTGCGTCCATTTTGCTTCTTCGGACAGTTTTCAACTCTATGGCCTTCTCCACCGCAATAAAAGCACAAACCTTTCTCCATACGCTGCTTCTTTTCTTCTGGAGTAAGGGATTTGATACGTACCGCATCAATCTGCATGTCTTCTGTCTCCGCTTGTGAATTTAGGCTATTTGCCGATATAATTGCGCCGTGACGACTTGTATATTGTCTGGGGCGTTGGTCTTGGCGACGCTGAAATAGATGGTTATCGCACTTTACAGCTTGGCTAATGGCTTCGTTGAGCGTTCGTGGATTAGGAAGAGATAACAACAAATCCTTCACGTTGTCCCTTAGACCCCAATAGAATTGGCTCATCAATGCTTCTTCATCCCAATTGATGTCGCATACCAATTGCCTGAAATCCGATGCATAGACTGATGCAGAGCGAGTCCCTTGTCGTAGTGATCAAATTTTAGTTGTAGCCCACCGAGCCTTATCATGCTCGCCAAATGCTTCTGCAAATGCCTCCAAAAAAATTTCAAAGTTGTTCAAAATTGGTGATCCTTTTTCAAGTAGAGGAGCAAACCACGATAGAGCTTGTCTCGTAAGCAAAGTTCCAACCAATCCAATGCGTGATTCCTCCGTCGGATAACGTTCGAGTTGTAGAGCTGTTATTAACTTGATTTGATTGATAAAACCTTGAAACTTGGAGCGTGTGCCATCAAACTTGTCTGAAAGGCTAATTCGAGGTTCCTTTCGTTGTGGAAGTAATAGTTCTCGTTGAATCACAGGTAAAGCTGCTTCTTTTGGTGCAGAAGCTTGAGGTTGATGAGGCCCAGATTGTGCTATTCCGGATATTCCATCATTATGAAGTCTTAGAAAGACTCCTTCCATCATCACAGTTCTTTGTGATAACGTAGCAAGAGCATTCATAATGGCGTCCATCTTGGACTCCAAACTTTCACTCATATTAATGTCTTGACCTCCAACCATTCTAAGAGAAAGGAAGTAATTGTTTTTGTAAGGAGGAAATATTGGTTTAGAAGAAGGTACTCCGCAACCTCTAAAATGCCTTAAGACCTTCAAGAAGAGGGGTAATCCACTCTCTCTAAGAAGAATAAGACTCCTATATTATGACAAAAAAGATATCAATTTACAGGAGGGTAATCCGCAACCTTTAAAATACTAGTGTACCTTCAAGAAGAGGGGTAATCCACACTCCAATAAGAAGGAACTAACTCTGATATCTAAGGTGAGAGTAGTCTCGACAAACTGTCACGGACACAAAATATAGACTTGAAGTCTAAACAAGAAGTTCAAGAAGAACTGGCAGGAACTTGATTAATCAGATGAGTACAAAAATAACACCAGAGAGGTGAGCTAGAGCTCCAAGAGATGTGTTGTTGAGACTAAAGAACTCTTCACCCTCGACTCCAATATATACTCCTACCTAGGAAGCTTCTCAAGCAGCTTTCTCCAACTAGGGAGCTTTTCAAGCAACTTCTACTAACTAGGAAGATATTAGAAGGCTCTGGAAGGTTCTGAAGAGTTCTAGGAAACTTCTAGAATGTTCTAGAAGGTTCTAACAAGTATGTCCTTAACACTAGGAAGATATTAGAAGGCTCCTCGAAGTCATTTCTAACAAGTATGTTCTTAACACTAGGAAGATATTAGAAGGCTCTGGAAGGTTCTAGAGAGTTCTAAGAAACTTCTAGAATATTTTAGAAGATTCTAACAAGTATGTCCTTGACATATGGCCATTTACTACTACATCTAGAGGAAGTATTTCATGAGTAACATCTCCAGAAGATAAAGGATGACCATCTATGACTTTTACGTGTACGGGTTTAGATTTTTATACTATCTGTATTCTATGGCTTTTAGCAAATTCTTCATGTAAAAAATAAGCCGAGGCTCTCGAATCTATTAAAGCAGAGGCTTTGTAATTATTAGGTCCTAAATACACATCTATTATAAAACAAGGAGATGGTTGTGAGGAGAGGATAGGACCTTCATTAGAAATTGTATAAGATCCCAACCGCACAGTCCTTATTGTGGCTGGACAAACTCGTTTTCCGACATATTGTCTTCTTTGACAACCGTACTCCTCATCTTGTGGTTGCGTCATTTCTTTGGACAATTTTGAGCAGTGTGTTTAGGTTCTCTACAATACAAGCATAATCCTTCTTGACGACATCGAGTCTTTTCTTGTTCAGTAAGCGGCTTGAAACGTATAGCATCAATTTGCATGTCCTCGACTTTTGAAGGTATATATTGAGAAGTCATTGGTGCTGCCACTGAATTATAATGTCGCTGAGGTTCTCTTGTACGACTTTCAGATCTAAATTTGAAAAGCCGATTATCACACTTCACCGCAAAGTCTATTGCTTGACTCAATGTTTGAGGATCGGGTAAGTTCAACATCAATTTCTTCACTTCATATTGTAATCCGTAGAGAAACTGACTGATGAGTGCAGCATCGTCCCACTTGATATCGATTGCTAGTTGTCAAAATTGTGAAGCATATAATGTCACTGATCGATTGCCTTGTCGTAGGATACAAAGCTTGTTGGTTGCAACATGAGTTGCATCGTGTTCTCCATACATAGATCAAAATTCTACTAAGAAAGCTTCTAAATTATCCAATATTGGATCACGTCGTTCCAGAAAAGATGAAAACCAAGATAAGGCAGAACCTGAAAGTAGTGTACCAATAAATCTGACTTGTGATCCTGGAGTTGGAAAACTTTGCGGTTGCAATTCAATCACCAGTTGGACTTGGTTGATGAATCCTCGAAATTTGGATCTTGTGCCATCAAACTTCTCAGGTAGACCAATTTTTGGTTCTCTGATGCTTGGACGATGTTCTAATGTAGGAGGAATTATATGGCTTGGTGTAGATGTTGAAGCAGCTCCAACCATATCTATATCTTCATTATTTGGTAACCTTGTTGCTCCTTGTGGAGGTACAGTGAGTTGATGCATTGCAAGCATCAATTCCCTCATTTGCTCTTGCATTTGTGCCATTGCACTCTTCATTTCGGCAAGCTCGGCCATAATAACACTTCAAAAAATATATAACACTACTCGAGATAAGTAACAGGGAGAACAAAGAAAATACTAGGAATAATATCAGTTTAGAAGAGGGTAATCCGCAACTTCTAAAATGCTTGTGTCTTATCACGAGAAAGGGGTAATCCACTCTTAAATCAAGACAAGACAAAGCTATGATATTATAAGTGTATTCTTGTCAATCTGTCAAGGACAAGAACTCGATGAAAGCAAATGAATCAAGTAAGACTTCTCTTAGAAAATAGAAATAAGAAAGTATGTATTAAAAGGAAATTGGAATGGCTATTGCCAAAAGATAAGACAACTAGAGACTCTTGAACTAGACTAGAAGCAAGAAAAGAGTTGATAAGAGTGAAGAGGACTTCACTCTTGCCTCTATAAATACTATCTAACTAAGAGCTATGTGGCGATATTCTATAGGACCTCATACATGTGTCTAATTTGCAAGACACATGTCAAACTTGCATGACAAGTTTCTCACATGTGCGCCATTTACTTGGCTTGTTCCGCAAGCTACCAACATATGTGACACATGGCTAGCTTGTTCTACAAGCTACCAACATGTGCGCCATGTGGCTACCTTGTTGACCAAGTTTCTAACCTACCAATCATCTATAGACATGTATAAAGGTGATTTCGAGTCTATGAAGCTTCTAGAAAGCTTTTCTATCAGATATTATCAAATCAACTTATTTTATCTACTTCTATTGGTCTATTATTACTTAAATAATTTACTGGAGTAAATCTTATGTCCGTGACAATAACAAAAAAAACAAAAGATTCTTTTATAGTGGATTTAGTAAGTATTGTAAATCTCTTATTATTAGCTTGAATCTAATAGAAAGTAACAAAAGTCTCAAAAATATAATATGAAATAAAAATCTCATATACAACCTCTCTTCTAAGAAATTAAAAGAAAAGATAATAATTTTATAGACCTAGAAATAATTTGATTCTCTATATTTTAATTGAAGTGAAAAAGTGACACTTAATTTTATTTTTTTTTAAATAATTCTTAAATTTAAGTAAGTAATTTTATAATTTTAATTTTTTTAAAATTATTTATGAAAAGATTGTATTCTTTCAAATTAAAAAATAAAACAAAAAAATCCTAAATAATTTAAAAACTTCCATATCCAATGACATAAATTTAATGTAATGAAATAATATACTTTTATTTTCTTTTGAAAAAGAGTTAAATAAAAAAAAACTAAAATATTACTAAAAAGAGAAAAAAAACAAAATAAAGTCTAAAATTAAAAATAATTTAATTTTTTTGATATTTAGTTCTAATTATAAAATCAAGAAAAAAAATGAAATAAGAGTTTTTTTAAATGTCAACAAAATAAAGAATTTAGATATTTCAAATTAAATTATTATAGATTAACAAATATATAATAAAATATTAAAAAATAAAAAAAACAGATGAACTAAAAACAAAAAAATAGATGCTATTAAAAATAAAAAAATCAAGTACCTCATAAAATCTTCTAAATGTTTTGACAAATTATAGAAAAAAATTATTAACTTTTCAGATATTTTAGAATACTTTATAAGATATTTTAGAATACTTTATAAGATTTTAGAATCTTAGATTATTATTTAGAAGTTTTTTACAACCTTTAGAAGCTTTAATAGTCCTCCATGACCATCTCAGATCTTCTTTAGTCTTCTAAAAGTATCTATACAAGATTTTTTAAACTTCTAAGATACTCCATAAGTCTTAGAATTACTTCTAGAAACTTTCATAGGGCTTGTTTATTTTAGTTTAAATAAATGATCAACCAAAGGGATACCTTAGTCTTTTCAAAGCAAGTTTCAAAGAAATTTAAGTATTTCTTTGCTTCTAGTCTAATACCTCTTTTTTTTTAATCTAATATTTTATTGTTTAAGTGTTTCTTCTTATTTGGTTCCTTGTTTTAGAATCTTTCATAGAACCATGGTAGCAATTATTTTTTATTATTATTGGACTAATAGGTCATTAACTTTTTTAAATAAAAATACATATACATATTATTCTAACTTTTTTAAGTAGTTCTACAAGAGTTGAAAGTTGTACGTGTAAATCAAAGAAAATTGTAAAAAAATAAATATGGAAGAATATTTGTTATTACTTTTTTAATGAAATGATAATTTATTTTAGAATTCAAATCAAAGATAATATTTTTTTTAATATTACTTGATCTAATTGCCAAATACAAAATAAAAAAATATATAAAATAAATCAAAAATCCAATAAGTGGAATCAAATTAGAATTCTTTTTAAGAAGATAAAAAATTTAAGATAGTTTTTATACTAAGAAATGAGATTGGAATGGAGATTAAATTTTAGTATAGAAGTGACAAGTTTTAAGATGATTTTACACCATGTGATCTAGTTGTGTAAATATAACATTAAGGAATTCTTTTTTTATTGCTACAAACTTCAATTAAAGTGGTATTATAAAATTAAAGTATTTATGATAAAAAAACAATATCAAAATCAAACACCATCACATTTATATATTTTTCTATTCTAAAAAATCTAAGACTATATTAGTAAATTAAAAAAAACTAAAAGAAGAGTGATTTCTATTTATTACTTCTGATTTTGATATGTTAAATTATAAAAATAATAAAATAAATAAATATATAAATTTTTTATTTTTGTTTCTAATTCTTTATTATATAATTAATCAAAGTTTATGTATAAATTCAATAATATAATAGTAAACCAAATTATAAAAAAACTTCTACTAAGTTATAAAGTACGTCACTGATTTAATTTAATATTAAGTAAAAACTACCAAATATATATATGTATATATATATATATATATATATATATATATATATATATATAATTTTAATCAAGTAGAATTGATTGAATTATGGAATTAACCAAATTTGTTTCTAGAGAAAGACTATATAAGTCTATGTAAATAACTTTTTAAAGCACCTATCTTATTTGTAAGCAAAAAGATAAAAAAATAAAAAAGAACTTCCATTAACTATCATCTATAAAATAATATTATATTTATAAACAACTACTTTATTCTTAGAGTAGAATTTATTTATTTATTAATTAATTAAGTAAGAATGGTTTTTTTAGTCAAATTTATCTTTAATTAGGTTATTATAAAATAAATATAGCATAAAGAGTTATTAATAAAATGGCTTGTAGTACAAGTAATATGTTATACAAATTTGTATTGATATTTGGCATATGTATTCTTCCAAGTACATTTACCACTTTCATAAATTTAATTCTCTATTACAAAATATGATTCTATAATTATACATATTAATAAGATCTTAATCCTATCTAAGGATGATAATAAATATAAATCATACCTAGTATAATTTTTTTATTAATCTTAGAAAAAAATAAAAAAGAAAAAAGAAAAAAATAACAATTTAGATTTTATTTTTTTTAATTTCTTAAAATTTTGTAGAAAAATTAAAGTATTTGGATCATGCCATTAATTAAAAAAATAACAAGATTGGATCCTAAGAAAGCTATTTGTATAAAATATTAAAAGACTATAATTATACAAAAATACATGAGTTTTTTTTTAGAACTTGCAATTTATTATAAGAAACTTATAAAAGATTTTTTGAAGATAAAAGATCATAAATTAACTTCTTAAGAATATTTTTAAAATGATGAATTTTTAAAAATAAAACAATTTTAAAAAAAAGTTTGATTTTATTAACAATGTTTAGATATTAAAGATTTAATAGACTTTTTGAAATATACACAAAAATAAGTAACTTTCTGATTAAGAAAGTTCTAATGCAAAATGGAAGACTAATAACATTTTAAAGTTAGAAATTATATAAAAGAAAATTTATAATTGACCATACATTATATATATATAAATATATATATAAAGACTTGGCAATATTACCTTCAAGAGATATTCACTTAAATATTTATTAATATACATATTTTTTAAATAATTCTATTCTTAAGCACAAGACTCTTTTAAGAGCTTATATTTGTATAATGTAATAATCTTAAAAGATATTAAATCTGCACATTACAAATTTAAAAGAGACAATTTTATCTCAAATTTACTAAGTTGAAAGGACATTTACATGCAATTTAAGATGCATTATACTTTGCATATAAGAATAATGATTTTTTTATCACAAAAGAAATTAAAGATGGATACTTTAAAACAAGAACCATATGAAGATACTTAAAGCCTATACACACTTACAAAGACAAAACTACAAGATTACAAAGGCATCTCATAGAAATATCTTTTATATAGAATTAGTTAGATTTTTTTAAGAAAATGAGGATCTATGTTCTAAAAATAATGTAAAAAAATTATAAAAATGCACTAGTATTATAATTTTGCAATAGTAAAATGTAAAAGAATTAGGATCATTTTTTAAAAATTATTTAAAATACATTAATGTATGAGCATGTATCAAACTTTTTGTAGTTTATCAAATTAATAAAATTCACAAACAAAGTAAAGACAATGTATATATACTAATATTTAAACTATATTGAACATGATAATATACTTTTTTTTTTAATACTAGAGTATTTCTACATGAATTATCAAGAAATATAATAGGTAATTAGGATGTATAATTCCATATAATATTTTAGCAACAAGTAGTAAAGAAATTAAAAAACAAAGTCATTGTGACTTTAATTTAAAATCTTTAAAAAAACCAAATATATATATATATATATATATATATATATACAATATAGTAGCAAATTATAGTATTTAGAAAAAATAGTTTTAAATTTTAGTTATTTTAAATTCTTATATTATTAATAGGATTTTAACCATGCAAAGTAATCAATAGCTTCAATGCACTAGGACTAATTGATGTGGTTGGTATAAGGATTAAAATTGAGTCTACTTTATAATGATAATAATAATAATTAAACAAATTACAAAAGATATGTTGTAGGTTTTTCAATAGAAGTTTATTTTAAAAATAGTCAAGATTTTTTTATAAATAATTAAATAATTCAATAAAATTCAATAAAATAAAATGATAAACAAATAGAATTTTTTTTATTTCAAATTGTTGACAAATTATCTATTAACAATAACCATCTAAACTTTCTAAAGCAAGATATATAATGCAATGTCTTAAGTATTTTATTACAAAATCATCTTAGTTCTATTGTTATGGCACAAAGAGAAATCTTTTAAAATAATATATGAAGATGCTGCTACAATTGCTGAACAATAATAAAATCAGTTGCAAATTGTATGAAGAAACCATAGGAGGAAAAAATAAAATAAATTAAATTAAATCAAGATATTTTAGAAAATAAATGCTATTTTAAAATATCTTTTGGAATATTCTTAAAGAAGTTATTTAAAGTAAAGATGAGGCTTATAATACTTGATAATTAAAAAAAATCTTTTAAACTAAGTTTTTTAAGTACATAATTAATTAATTATATCTAAAAGAGATCTAAAATAAATAAGTCTTAGACATGGATTTAACATCTAATAATTATTTGTGTAGTAACTACCTAATAATTCTAACTTGTATTGATATATAATGTTTTTTAACATAAAGAACTATCTAAGAGATTTTTAGGGACAAAGATAAATACAATAGGAATCAATAATTACATCAAAAAAACTAAAAAATCTTTATAAGAAAGAGATAGTACATTGTTTGATATT
The DNA here is from genome assembly GCA_036785485.1 of Physcomitrellopsis africana. Classification (NCBI taxonomy): domain Eukaryota; kingdom Viridiplantae; phylum Streptophyta; class Bryopsida; order Funariales; family Funariaceae; genus Physcomitrellopsis; species Physcomitrellopsis africana. The sequence goes on along the minus strand of JAWRVF010001791.1, from coordinate 31,205 downwards.
TCTTAAAAAAAGAAGAAGTGCAAACAAGAATTCTTAGATAAAAATTAAAAAACCAAATTATCAAAAAGATAAATATAATAGAAATGGATTAATTCAAATGTTGATCTTATAAAGTGGAAGAGAATATAATAACATAAGTGGAAAGGTTATTATCTTCTTAGTGCTAGTCTTAGATTTGGAGCTACAAAAAACGAAAAAAAGGGCATAGCTTGTCTTGCCAAATGCCAAATGCAAAGGAAAAAAAAATAGTGGCGCAAAATCCACATGTGAAGACCTTTGGACCTTAAGCTAAGTTGTTAGAAAAGTCTTAGTTCTAGGTGACTAGAAGTGAGGTGCAATAAACAATACAAATTCTAATCACAACTAAAATAGAATTAATGCAAGGTGTGTGTGGGATGCACAAATTGGTTGCTAAAAGCTAAGAAAGAGTAGTTACAATGGGATGAACTTATGAGCTCCATTGTATAATTCACTAATGGATATTCCCATGATGCAAAATTAAATAGTTATATTTGGAGTTTCTTGTGTCAAGCTGGAGTGCTTGTCAAAAATCATACCACTTTGAGTATTGCAATTCTTTACATGAAAGTAATTGGAAGACAAACACTACTTACATTTGTAATCGTCCTTTCATTTCATTTCCCTCTAGATGCAGGGTGACCAAGTACCTCAACACTCACTACTGAGTTGTCATGGATGGAGATGGATGAAAATGTATAATCCAAATTGATGGAAACGTATGTTCATTTGGATTAAATAAAGAACTACCATCATGACCTAAGTACTGCTTGGGTTCAACATCCTTCTCTGTGGTCAGAACGATTCCAACAAACTGGAGTGGGACTATTCCATGGAATTGGTGATCAGGAAGTCAAATGGGTGGAAATCAACTTGTCTTCAATTTCTAAGCAGCCTGGGGAGCATGTGCGCCGTCCGCTGGTGACAAGGCAGGTGAATCTAGTCTGTATAACTGGGGTACAACAATTAGGGCTTGATAGGAAGCGCTCCTGCATCGGCAATCGCCAATGAAGATTTTGCAAGAAACATCTCGACTGTGGGCGAACAGCCATGCACTTCGTTTGATTCCCTGCTGATTGAAGACAGATTATGAGTCAATAGTTGGTTGCCATTCGCACGCATGTACTAGTAACAGTGACTCACAGGCCAGCACACAAACATACAACTCCGAGAGCAGACCGTGGACGGCAACTGAGATATTTCGTCCTGTATTGTTAAGTGGGTAACAGTGGAAGTTACAACACCCACATTTTAAATCAATGAATGTTTATTTCTAAGAAATAAGCACCCTGCAACCTCTTTTCCGCTACACATGCTGTGTGGCGAAGCAGTTCATGGCCTCTTCATATATGTTACAAAGGAGAGCTAGCTATTCATTAATAATGGACCCTAAGTTGAATCTAAGTTGATCCCACATACACCCTTGTAACTAGATGACAACTATCGTAGTAATCAGAGAACTGAATATTACATTAGTTAAGACATCAATTCTACAGGTGGAGTCGCAGGTGCCGGTCGTAATAACTGTTGTAACGTGCGCGCAGCCAGACGTCGTGACACACTCCCAGCAACGCGCCCTCCAAATGCACGAACTTTTGGCTTCATCAACACCTAATCCACACCAGAAAGAGACATCAGAAATATTGGCTTCTTTTTGCTGCAGTGATATGAGGCTTTGCACAATATCAAATTTATGAAAAGTGGTAATATTTTGGAATATGAAGAAAAGTCAGTGGCTGATATGAGCTGTTGCTAAGAAGTCAGATTCGCAAGAAGGGAATAGGCACGTAGGAAAGGAATTCAAAGAATTAAAGAAGTACCTCAACAAGTGGTTGAAGCATAGCAGGGTCAAATCCTCTGGAGCTCTGAAGAAGACCATAAATCCTTAACACTTGGTCACGCAAAGCGAGCATGGATGATTGGTCCTGAACACTGGCTCGAATTGGTGGAAGGAATGCGCGTAGAGGTGCAGGAACTTGCTGGTAAGTTTGGATTGCAGTACCCAATATCAAAGCTTCAGTCACACGCACAACCTCGCTTTCTACAAGTAGCTGCAACTCATCTCCCTCTTCTCCCAATAGTAGATCTACTATGGGCTGTACAACATCATTAGCCTTGAAATCCGAGTCCTTGCGACCTTGCGTTAACAAATTCTCCAAGCGTTGCCACCTAGAAATATACGCCCAGGTTATAAATCATACCAGACGGTCATGCTTTTCCGGAAGCAATCGACTGGAATTAACGGGAAGAAAAATATAATAGTACAAGGAACATTTTTTTCGTATCCTCTTCGAACTTGCAACAGAAATGCAATCATTCTGAAACTAATGCAACGGCGTGTTTCGACAAAAGTGAGAAAACCTGAAAACTCCATCCTGAAAGAGAAGTTCGACCAAGGAATTTCGCAAGTAAGGGTTCTGGTCGGTGAGCAATCGTTTAGCGAAATATGGATAAGAGGCGGCTAGAACTTTGAAGTTTGGGTCGGTATAAAGTGCCAGCCCCTCCAACACCGTTAGCGATCGTAAAATGAGGGCGTAATAAGCAGGCACTGGCAAATAACGCAACTTGTTAGCAAACACAAAAATGGTTACCAATAATGCAAACAAGGACACAACCACGTCCTCTGAACTATCTTCAAATTAAGCTACTCTTGAGAACATATATCCTGGCAACAATCGGTTCGGGTATAACTACCGTTGAAGGGATACTGATAAAGAACAGATCCCAATCCATCGACAATGGTCTTGAAATTTAGTTCGCTAACAGTGGCGCCCAGAACGTCATCAAAGAAAGACTGAAGCGCAGGCACAATGGGCGAAACGTCGACGTCTCGTGTGAGGAAGTCCAGATCGTAGTAGTCTCTGGCCATGGCTTCATAATCGCGGTTGACGAGGTGCACAACATGCCCTATGATGGCAAACCTGGCCTTCTCTGGAGTCTCACTCATCATACCAAAGTCCAGAAAAGCCAGCCGTCCATCAGGAGTGGCAAGAAGGTTGCCGGGGTGGGGGTCGGCGTGAAAATAACCATGTTCTAGTAACTGACGAAGGCTGCATTGAATGCCTATGTCCACTAGCTGAAGTATGTTCAGACCTTGTTGCTCAATCCTTGCTTGCTCACTCAATTTGATACCTTCCACCCACTCCATTGTCAGGACCTTTACGCTGGTGTAGTCCCAGAACATCCCAGGTACCAAAACGTCACTTCGGTCGCCATACAGTTGTTTGAACCTTTTGGCATTACGAGCCTCCTATTCTCATAACACAATTACAAGTATACGATATGTAAGAAGGTGTACATCAGACGAGTTCTTTTGTATATGATTTCATTACATGAGATTGACACTCAACCTAAAGTTCCAGTAAAACAGCGGTCGCACGGATATACGTACCTGTACATAATTGAGCTCTTGGTACACTCTTCGGGCGAATTCGTCCAGCAAATCAGTCACGCTGCTAGTAATGAGATTAGTGTAACGATCGATAAGAGTTGTCAAGCCTCGGACCAGGTAGAAATCGAGGCCCACTGCCTCCTCAATGCCGGGTCTTTGAACCTTCACAGCAACAGTTTCTCCAGTGCTGCGAAGAACAGCTTTGTACACTTGACCCAGGCTTGCTGCAGCAATTGGCTCGGCCGTTATACTTGAGTATGCGGATTCAAGCGGCATCCCTAACTCGTTTTCAATGCATTCAAACGCCAGTTTTGTTGAGAAAGTTGGTAATGCGTCCTGTAAAAACAAACGGAATGAATATCCAATACTCGACAGGAAGAGGATTGGGATGCAATTTTCGATATCCTCTAAACCTGGTGTTACATAATCCTTCAAAACCATATGGGGGTTTAGACAAGTAATTTATGAAGTTGCGATCCAGCATACTGCTAACTAATACGGATAATATTGAAGGATGTGAAGCTGCTATTACGAACAAGGTAGAGAAGATACACACCTGAAGCTCTGCAAGCTCTTCTAGATATTCCGGGGGACATAAATCTGGCCTTGTAGAAAGGCCTTGACCGACCTTCACAAAAGTGGGGCCAAGCTGCGTCAATCTCTCTCGAAACTCAATCGCCCGTTTTCGCATGTTAACCTCAGTAAGTCCTTTCTGCTTGTCCAAAAAAATACTCAAAGCGAATGACCCCAAGCCTGTCCCTATTTGTAACGCCCTCCCCACCACCTACGGTCAGGTCAAGTCAGTACAGGTACGCATATCAACATGGTTCACTCCCTGAGCAACACATTCCTGATATAAACTCTTAGATTCGGTCGATCACCTTCAAAACATCCATTAATGCCTGCAAGAAGATGTTTCAGATACGCAGATTACATGTCCGATGCTGCAAATATCAATAGGGTTCTACACTTTTAAGTGTACAATATCGATACCTTAAATGGTTGACGAGCAAAGCGGCGTGATAGAATGATGGGATCATAGCCGTAAACCCCCACCGCTCGAAGACTAGCTCGCGCCTCTGCAGTATCTATATCCTCGGCAGCAGGTTGAATCATGGTTCCACTGCCCCTTGCATTAACTTCTACTGCTCCCGAAATCCCTCGAGAAGGTACCATCTCTGTCGCTCTCATACTTGCACCATTGCCAGAGTCCTGCAAGGATGGCTCCATCGGTCTCACGGGCACCATGACAGACCTCACATTTGCTACCCTGCCTCCATGGCGTGCTACATTGCTTGAACTCTCTGCCAGCGCATTGGAACCGAGTCTCTGTTTGCTCAACCATCCTACATCTGTGCGTTTCTCTCCTCGGGGGAAGGTGCTCGAACATCCCGGCTGAACCCTAGATGCCAGACAGCCCGAGGCATTAGGGCCGTTGGTTTTATATTGAAGCTGGCCAGAAGGAAATCGAATCGAAAAATCCAGGCCACGACATGAATCGGCCACATGTGCGGCCGGAATTGCTGCTACAATCATGCTGCAACTTCACTGCGAAGAAAACATTTGAAAACGTTTAATTATTCTTCGAAAACGATCAATGCTACGACTCACTACCAGCTTCAGAATCAAATGTTTATCCACTCCAGATAACACGGACCGATCAAGTTTCACATTCAAACTGCCTCTCACATCTTCGTCAACAACATCAAATCACAATCCTCATGTTCACGACCCAATCGACGCTTCAAGTTGACCATCACCACCTCAAAACCATGCATGTTTCAATAATGTTATTGTGTCCACCAACTCAGAACAATCGAGTTCAAACAGCGCAGTGATCAGTTCCTAAATTGGACACAGAATTTTCTTACACCCTAGACGACAATTAGTTCTAGTTATGTGTTCGTGAAAACGGTCGAAAGAGTGATAATAACGAACGTCCAGAAGCCAGGGAAGCCTTTCACAGCTTCAAGACTACATAATTTAAAACAGCATACTTCTGAGTCCACAGAATGCTGGGCATTACTTAATTGGTGTCAGTACTCTCCGCGTGAGAACTTCTACAAAAAAAAAAATTAGCTATCAAAAGTTCATGAACAGACTCGCAAACTTATATCATGTATTGAAAGATTTTAATTTTAACTCAGAACATTTTAATTTTAACTCAGTAGCCTTGTGAAGCCAGCCTTGCAGCTACCAGACGAAAAGCTTTGCTGCTAGGGATCTTGGGCATAACGACAGTCTAACGTAATTCATGTAGAAAGCAGTCACAGGCTATAATTTTAAAATACTAGAAACACAAGTTCACAAAGTACTAACAGCTTGAGGCTCTCAGCCCTGATGATAAAGTAGTTCCCGCCTAGGCGACCTCAGCCCAGTCATCGCAAGAAGGCTTTTCGGATTGTTCTAACTTGAAACGTACAAGTTTACAGAACGAAATTATTCTGGAAAAAAAATTACAATGTCATTCTCCTTCAGCAAGAGAAACTGTTGAAGCACTTATCAAAAAGAATGCATCACAACGTCCAAGCGGTATCAATTCATTACAGTCTAGGGGTCCCACATGCCCAATGTTATTCGAAAGCGGACTACAACAAGGGAAAAAAACTACACTCACGAGAATGCCAATGTCGAATTGAGAGTTTCAACAATTACGGCACTTTCGAGAAGAAATTCACACGACGTCAGAGAGTGAAGACCGTCCACGAAGAACTCATCTGCAAGCACTACTTCAAGAGAACATTCGAAGTGCCTCAAAAGACACTCAAATTGAACGCGACATGGCTTAATCGGCACGCATCTAGATAAAGAGAGGCGACACCGTAGCGGTGGCCGGAGAATCCAAGCAGGAAAACCAGAATGCGTCGTGTAAATCTGCACAACCAGATTGCGGAGACGCAACACAAGGAAGCGTCCTGCAAGGCAGCCGAGAGTGAGGAAAGAGGATGTGGATGAAGGCGTTCGTTCAAACTACCTTTCTTCGGTGGATGCCCGTGAGCCACAAAACCCACATTTGCAATACGAAAGCTATTTCATGGCAATAAGACACGCCGCAGAGTAATCCTCTCCTTCCAGCCATGAATCGTCACAGCTGGGTCCCGGACGTGGACCTCAAATACGTCACCAAAAGTTGCCTCGAAAAGGCTACATTCCGGAAGTGGCTGTTTCTCGAGGCTCAAAAACTGAAACCAAACCTTGAATGAGCTTAACTTAATATCCTGAATATAATCTTGCCTCGACGCAGGCACAAATTCCACAGTGGATTGCAGCTCTCCATTGTAATGCAGCTTCCTCACATCCGTGACACATGTTCTCTCTAAGGATTTGAGAACACTGCAACCTGCTCCACATCTTGAGTCTGGATTAAACCCAAATGATGCTTCTGTCATCGATATTCACAAGTAATATGTCGGGAGTTTCAAAACGGAAGCCAAGAGTAAAGCAGAAGTGGTAACCCTATACATTTGATGAATCTTTATGATACATTTTTTCATCCAACTGCTTGAAATCTTTATTTTCATTTGTGACCTAATTAACATGTATTCGATGAATTCATTTATATGTGTGATACACACTTCTCGCAAAGAGTTCACAAGGATTTTCTTTGATGACAGAGCCGAAAGGAGTTTTCATCAGCATGGGCATGCGTCATATCATGCAGAGTTTCGAGTGTGACATGTGATCTTCTTGCACACCAGTCCTAAACCAGCGAGCTTTTCATAAAGTCGACTTTATGAAGAGGAAACCGTGCAGACCCTATAGGAGTGAGTGGACAACATCAACCTCAGTGGATTAGAGGGAAGGAGCTTGAGATTGCCGTGGAAGAGGGAGAAGAGAACGCCTTTCGTTTATCGTTTTGCCAATTCTGCGAAGAATGTCCGGCGCTGAAATGAGGTGTGCTTGAGTGAAGTGCAATCAGCAAACCTGGGTCGCTGCAAATCGCGAGCTTATGTTTCTAAGACTGCGCCACCTAATTTAATTTTGTTTTTATTTTCTACTTTTGTTCTTGATTGGTTGAAAACAAGTTGCCATTCTGAAATTCGTGTTTCTTCGAGGTTCTCAAGGAACGGCATCGCAGTATTCACATTAAATGTGATTTGTTTGAAAAATTTGTGTAGGTGGTGGTCAGCTGACACGGTGGCCGTAGTGACAGGCGCGAACAAAGGTGTCGGCTATGAGATTGCACGACAGCTTGCAAGAAATGGCCTCACCACCGTCGTGACAGCTCGTGATGCAAGCCGTGGAAACAAGGCAGTTGAAGCTTTGCGAAGCGAAGTTAATTCAGACCGTGTTATTTTCCACCCTCTCGATGTGCGCAGTGAAGAATCTGCATCTGCACTGTCGAAGTGGCTCAAGCAAACCTATGGCGGAGCCGACATTTTGGTATGGTGCAGTATCCTGTAACCTATGGCTTTGATCTCTTCCTACCTTGAAGGGATTGCCGATGTTGATTTTGTATACCTCATCCCATTTTGAACATAGAAATGCACAGTGAATGTTTGAACCACTAGAAAATGAAGCTGGAAGCATTCGGGTTTATGTAAGCTTGAGACTAATAATTCCTGACACATTCTAACCTAAATATAGCCTTGCTTTTCTGCAGATAAACAACGCTGGCATTCTTTTCAAAGTAAATGAAAGCTTGGAGGAAATAACCACAACTTTGCAAACCAATTACTATGGTGTTAAAAATGTGACAAAAGCCATTCTTCCTGTTCTTCGGCAGTCGCCAGCAGGTGCTCGTGTCATCATGGTTTCTTCTAGATTGGGTCAATTGCACGTATGTTATCTATCTTATCCCTCCGTTATTCATGCAACTTTGTTGCCAAACCAGTGAATTCCTCCCACAAAATTCAATCTGTAATGTAGTTGAAGCAATCTTACGTTGCCTCCAGCGAATTGTAATCTGCTTGCATGTAACCCACTGGATGTGGATATGAGCCAGTTATTGAGAAACCACTACCCTGAGGAGTTGTTTATGAACCGGGAACAAATCACGGAGGATGGGGTGGACGAGTTTGTGAAGGCATATGTGGAAGAGATGAAGACAGGAAAGGGGCCAGGAGGATGGCCAGCTACAGATATGTCAGCAAGCTATTGTGTCTCAAAAATGGCTATGAATGCATACATGAGTGTGGTGGCTCGTGAAGTGAGCAACCGCCCGGATGGTGAGAAGGTGTACGTGAATAGCTTCACTCCTGGGTACACAAGCACTGACATGACAAGCAGCAAGGGCCATACAGTGGAAGAGGGGGCCATGACTGGAGTATGGCTAGCACTTCATCCCCCTCAAGACTACCCAGTTGGGAAGTTCTGGGCGGACAAGTGTGGCGGAGTGATACCATTTTGATGTGTGCAACTGTTCTGGGGTGTTTTTTAGTGTTTCCAGTGAACCAAGAGCTTTTGTTCTACTTTGATCCTGAGATCGGTTCGACTGTGATGTACATGAATTGCACTGATTGTAATTATGTAATTATGCACTGAAGGATCTGACGCTGTTGTGTAGTGCATGGTATATCAATTCCGTGACTGTACATGAATTGAACGTAGGACAGCATCGCTAGCTTGCAATAGGTGTAGATCAAATTTATGAACGTCAGATGTGAACATTTGCAGTTGTAATCCAAGCATCAAAGAGAACACTAACTATCCAGCAAATAAGATCAGATGACTGGTGCTTTTCAATGGGACTTAATTTTAAAGAGACATACCCGAAACAAATGGTGTGTAACTCAATGGTTAAGAAATAAATAACCTAATTGGAACATTTTTAGAACTTGGATAAATATAAAGATGTTTTGTGTGGGCTGAGCCTTGCAAAATACATTATGCTGTCAATAAGGATTAGCCTTGTCATTGTTGAAAGTAAACAAACAGAGGTTATTTTTGAACTTGCTAAAAAAACTGGAAGTTTGTTTACTTTGTGGTTTGTAAACAAAAGACAAGAAAAGCAAGGAAAGAAAGAAGAATAAGATAAAATAAAATAAAATAAATGCTAATTTAAAAAAATATTTAGAGGAAGCCAAAAAATTCCAAAAATATAGATACAACATCAATAAAAGCTAAGAGATTAGAAAGTAAAGATACTCCTTATATGAGGAGGGATGAAATTAAATAACATCAATTCTTGGCTAATAGATAATTTTTTTTCTACTCTCAAAACACACTTTTTTCTTTCCTTTTCTTTTCTTTTTTGGTATATATATAAACATTAGTATACATTGTTTATTGTGATAAATCTATATTTTAAAATATAATTTTTATATATAATTGGAAAAAAAGTGGCAAAATTCATAATTTACTATTTACTAAGAATGTTTGCCTTGTTTTTTAAAAACTTATTAATTTACAACCACTCATATTAGAAAATATAATTAAAAAAGTAAAAGGCCAAACACCACATATTATTTTTGCTATTGTTTAAATTAATAAATATCAAATTATCTTACATGGTTTAAATTTCATAATTTTAATGTTAATTATTTTTTATTTATAATATTTTTAGTCTTTTATAAAAATGACATATTAAAGAAGGATTAGCAACATGGTTGAGCACTACAATAAGATCAAATAATCACAAGTATTGTGGTCCTTAAGAAGCTTATACATTACCTTCTTATTAACAAGTAATTATAGAAATAAGACTAAGGTTATCTTTAATCTAATCAACATGTCTCTTATATTTCAAATATTTTTTTCAAGATTCTCTAATTTTATTTACTTGATAAGAACAATTCTAATTACTTGCTATTCTTATTCATTTAAAAAAAAAAATTTAACTTCTTTATCTATTCTTCATCATACATGTGCTAATTACTTTTATAATTTTTTAAAGATTTATATCCTAATATTATGTAGATATAGAGCTAAATTTTAATATAAAATTTTATTTTAAAATTTATTTTACTTTTTAAAGTACCAACTTTATTCTTGAAAAAACAAGTTGTCTTATGTATGGGTTACAATAGACTAAAAAAATTATTAACTATAACCTTTATTTATTATTAATAATTTTAGACTTTTTGGTAATAATTCAAAACTAATTTTTTATTCAAAAGTATTTTTTAAGTTATGTATAACTGAGTATAAATTTAAGATAAAAATATATATATAATAAGATTTTACAAAAGATATTAAAAATTAAATATCTTCCATAAAGAAATATTAAAAAAATTTAAATTATGTCTTATACTTGTTTATTATTATATTTTCAATACATAAAAACAATATTTTTTGAATGTACTAAAGTTGATTGTTCCCCTTTAACATATACAATACAAAACAATTCACCTCTGAACCCTAAGACCACTGTGACACACTACCCTTAGTGGGAAAACATCAAAATGTAGGCTTTGAGTGACACGATGGACTATTATGGGGCCATATATTTTGACAACTTAAGGCAAGACATTGTGACCACCATAAATGAAGTGCTGCGTCTTGTAAATTTTGAGAAATTGAGAACTAAACTAATCTATGAGTGTCTATTCTAAGAAAACAGAAATTAAAATTAAAAATTCAGATATTACAATATACTCAAACCAAGGGTTTGTCCCATGAACCCTAAAATTGGCAAAGGCATTTCACACCAGGGTATTCCGCACCGTAATATGACCGTATTCCGGAGCTGAATACACCATACGGAAATTACGATATATATGCATGTATTTTTGTTATAAATACGATATCTTTTATACGTATTGCGAAGTCGGCATATCGGCACTCGGAGTTGGATGGTTGGGGGCAGTGATCGGCGATTTGCGAGATTCATGTAGAAAATATTCTATTTGTGGATTTGTTCTTTTGCACTGCTCGAAGTCATAATTTATTACAGTTTAGTAACCGATAGATGAGACTGCACAAGTTTCAATTCTTCCAATTCTGTGTATTTTGCAGTTTGTTTGAAGGTCATTTTGTATTGTTTTGTCAGCGGTGCTGATGAAAATCTTCGTAAAACTCTTGGAAATTTGATGTTGTCTTCGATGGCGTGATGTGAAGAATTGGAGTGAAGAAATCACGAGAAGGTGGTTGGAGTTTCGTTTTTTGTGAGACGTGGAATTATGAAGGGATGATGAGAGTGGTAGAGGTTGACATGGCAATTGAAGAGCTGGATTGAGGGCGAGAGCTCTTGACGCATTGATAAGGCGAAGTGATTTGTGATTTGAGATAGAATTCGAAATCGAAGAAGGAATCAGAGCTTGGAGTTATGAGGTTAAGCAGTTCTTAGGAAGGTTGCGCATTCAGCTATGGCGCGGGGACGGAAGCCTCTAGTCTTGCAGGAAACGGCTGAGGCTGTTCTCGCCGGGATAGAGGAGAAAGAACGACCCGACTCTGTGCAGAGACGTCTTCCTCAAGCGAGAGCGGAGCGTCTTTCTTCGAGAGTTCCTGAACGTTTTAAGCCGGGGTTGCTTTTTTTCCCCAGCGATGACATGCGGGGGATGCTCGAGAATAATTCCATGAAGAAGGATGCGAATGATCATTGGGACGAAGCCAGTATGTTGGGGTTGTCTGTGTCGGCTTTACGACGCCTCACTCTTTCATCAGGCTCCTGGGTATGAATATCCTCGACCAATCTAGATAGTACTGGTGATGAGAATTATTTACGGATTGAAGGATTTTTGGGTGCATTGAAAGATACATTGATATCTGCCTTTTAGAATTGGATTAATATTGCTCAATTCGACAAGTTTCTCGTTTTCTAGGTTTAAGGTTTAGGGTTTCGGAAGATTGATTGTACGTTTCCTCCTGGTCTCAAAGTTTTGTGAAGTCAGATTTCAAATAAGTACTTGTAAAAAATTTCTTGAGCAGGTGCTAGTCAGAAACTTGATAACCAACGTTGCAAGGCCAGCACGAGTCATCGTCCTTGACCCCCCTGAGATACAGTTCGCTACGAAAAGTGATTTGGACAATGGTTCAGTGAATTTGCACAAAGCTAGTGAGAAATCAACATTTTTCCCCTCCTTCACGGTATCTGAGAAGATGGAAGCCGTGAATCATCAAGTTGCATACTTGTCCTACCCTCTTGCATTCAACATAGGATTACATGTAGCATGGCTGGACATGTTAATTAGAAAGGGATCTTCAGGTGATAAAGGCGTTGAATCAACCCATCCCTATAGTGGTGATTATCTCCTTGGTAATTCATCAACCTTAGAGCTGTATCCACTCCATGTTTACATTGGAGGGAAAGCACCCAAGAGCCTTGCCCACCATGCTGTACATAAAGTTTCGAACGGTGTATTTCACTATGCCGCCCACATGCGGATTGCACATATACGGACTCCTGCGTCTGCAGCGAATCTCAGTAAAGAAAAAGACTATTTAGCAGCCCTTAAGAAGGACAGACAGGAGAGGATTGATACGGCGTTGGCAAATTATTTCGAAGTTGACAGGTTGGTGGCTATAGGCGATATCTTATCAATAAGAATTCCGTCTCCTGATCCGTCCTTTCACGCTTCATTTGGGGATGTCTACTGCATGCAAGAGGAGCTGATACATTTTAAGGTTCCTCCCGTAGCCCTTTTGAAAGCATTATGATTGTATGATGCGACGTGATTTATGATGATAATATCCGGAAAACTACTGTGGTGCAAGAGTCTTATGGGTATAAGCGCCCTCAATCGTTATGAAGATGATGTTGCTACTTAGTGTTGATTTCTCTACTTTGACCTTGAAGAAGTAATTGGCTGGGGTTTAACCAAGATTTTTTTAGCACGCATGGGTATTCATCATTTTGTTTTTACGGGACATGATTACTGCTATTGATAATGATTTACTTTGACAATTAAATATGTTTTACAGGTTTTGGGTTTGGAGCCTCCGTCGGGATGTTCGTCACTCGTGAACAGACACAAAACAGCTCTTGTACTCGGTGGTGCTGAACCTTCGGAGTTACCACCCCCTGTTCTGGGCTTCTCCAAATGGATGAGTTCAAGGCAGCCTGTTTGCTTAAGTTCACCTGAAATTCCTGCACCTCCTGAAGTACAGAAATTGACGTCGTTGTTTGCTCCCTGTATACATCCTCAAGCTTCTCGGTTAAGTCTTCGCACTGCAGTAATACTTCATGGGCCAACAGGTGCAAGTCTCCTCTTGTACGCTATTTAAAATTCCAGGTTGAATGAATCATTACTACAATGGTATTGTAGAGCTGTATGCGCATGAATACGTGCAGCTTTCTTGCATGCCGACGGGTTGGCTTTTATAAGTTTTCGGTAGAAATCTTATTGAAAACTATATGATGCATAAAATCATGATCTTTTATGCTCCAAAAAATATTGTTCATTACGTATTTTTATTGGAATGTCTCTTTGCTTTCTTAATTGTAAAAGTCACTGCATGTGTCAAATGATCTGTTAATCAAATCATTTTAGTCGCTCAGCTTACAGTAGTCATGATGATCAGCGGAGAAAACGCATGTTTCTACTGATATGCTGTCCATTTACCCAGAGCAATGCAGAGAGCAATACCAGGAAACAAAACTTCGATGAATTGTAGGAATTGCTGCCCCTACCTTCAAAGTGCACATGGTTGATCGGAACTACCTTCTTGTGTAATGTGTTCAGGAATAGGGAAGCGATCTGTAGTAAAGATGGCTGCTGAAGAGTTGGGCCTGCATGTCGTGGACGTTAATTGTTTTGATCTTCTTGGTGCTACTGAGAACAAAACTGCTACTGCCATAGCTGATGCGTTTGAAACTGCTCGCAGGTAAGAACCGTTTGTATCAATTGTTGATAGCTGTCTATATTAGCTTGACGATTTTCGTGATTTATTATCTGATTGTTGCTGAACGTTTCCTGACTAGGGCAATTCTTGTGGTTCTCTTGCACTTAGGTATGCTCCGGCTGTGCTTTTGTTGAGGCGCTTTGGGGCTTTATCCAAATCCTTATCTGGTGGAGGACAAGATCAACCCAAATCTGTATCGCTGATAGGCGCTGCACTTCGTGAAGGAATACATGCTCACTTGGAACATAATCAGGAGGAGAATTTTGGCTCAGCTTGCGATAATCAGAATAGCTCATCCACCTCGGACCGCTCCATGGATACACTACCTGAAAATGAAGATGAAAGTTTGGGTGCAACAAAGGTATGACGGCCATCAATTATTTCGACTCTACTCTCTGCGTAATGAACTACGTACTCCGAGAATATTGTCTTAAATATGCGTCCAGGGGGCGTGTTTCTATTTTATCATGCCCTGTTTTTTATGACATATAATTTGATTTAAAGTAAATATCTGAGTTTGATAATCAATGTCGCGAAACCTAGTAGGTCTGGACTAGTTTTCAAAGAGTATGTTTTTGGGTTTGGAGTGTAAGAGGGTATACCTTCTGCAATATTTTTGACCAGTGGATCTTACTGAAGATGCAGTTTGAAGTTGAAAGCAAAGGACCTACTCCTGGCTTGGTGTTGCTTGTTGGGGCAGTGGAAAGTAAAGAGGATTTGAAGCCTGCTCTTCGACGGTGTTTCACCCATACGATTGAAGTGGAAGGTCCGGATGAATCTCGACGTTTGACATTGCTCCATCACTTCCTTGGACTGACACAGGAAACTGCATCTCTGTCAACTGATCTCCCGCAAATTTCTGAACAGAAGGTCTAAATGTTCGTTCACCTTCTGCTAAGGCTGGGCCATCATGGTTTTGTAACAAAAGGACTTGCAAAGACTAGTTGCTAATAATATTTTACTTTTGGGGGTTGTGAAGTATGAATTTACATGAACTTGATAGAGCGTAGTCTCTTGCACCAAAATTGTGAAGTTCGATCATGACTTACTATCTGTGTTGCTACCAGGATGAAAAGCTGATGTCTCTCATTAAGTCTGTAGCGTCTCAAACATCAGGATCGACACCAAGGGATCTCCGCGCTCTAGGTGCTGATGCTAGAGCTAATGCTGTTAGTCGGCTTTTGAAATCAAGTAAAGAGAACAAGAACCATTTTAATCTGGCAGTAGAAAATGGCGACCATGGTGAGAATGATTATTCGTCTCAATTGGATGGAACCGTAGCTGATGGTTTGTTCGACTACTACATTCCTTGATTCCTTTTCATCTAGTCGTTTGGTAGTGAATGTCATGCATGAGATCCAGTCAAAAAAGAAGCTATGTATTGAAGATTCTTTGAGCAAACTGTTCTTGTACTTGATTTCTGCTGTTTAGTTGAGCACAATGGAGCTTGCCATCTCAGTTTGCTTAGCAAGCATGAGAACCGTCTTCATTGTTCTTACGAGAACTGAAATCATGAACAGAGATCAATGACCATCGGAAAGTGAACCATCATAGTGATGTGATTGTTACTCCTATTAAATCTGAGGACATGCAAGAAGCATTCGATCGACTAAAGAAACGAACTGCTTCTGCCATTGGTACCCCAAAGGTGCATTTGCCTCTCTAACGTTTGAGTTCTCAGCAATTGTGCGGCTGCTCATTATTTCAGCCACGGGCATAATTTTAGGACTGCGACTTTATGATGATGTTCCAACTTTACTTAACAGTGAAATGTAGGTCAAGAAGTCTGGTGTATATATTGCTTCGACGTGCATGTAGCATTGCCACTGCTGTTTTCAATATTGTTGTTATATTTCCAGGTTCCAAATGTGAAATGGGAAGATGTTGGGGGACTTGAGGATGTGAAAAAGGCTATCCTCGACACAGTGCAGGTGCTGCTTCTTGTACCTTTTTGTCAGTTGAAGAATAGTTATCTATTATGAATTTTAAGGAAGATATGTGATTCGTGCCATCGGTTTCCCAATAATAGTTGTTGTTCGTCTCTGCGTGGATGTCAATGCAGTTGTATTAATGCATCGGAAATTTTGAACTGTGCAGTTACCATTGATGCACCGTGAGCTCTTTGCTTCCGGACTTCGAAAACGCTCAGGCGTGTTGTTGTACGGTCCGCCTGGAACTGGCAAAGTATAAGATAATTTCGAGCTCATTAGACATGCTGACTGCGGTCGTGCTTTTTATGATTGAAAATCTTTCTCTGAACATTAGGCAAGTTATCAACACTACCAAAGTTTGGTTGCATGACTGAAGCGATTATGTACCGTGATGTTTGTGTTGCAGACATTGCTGGCCAAGGCTGTTGCAACTGAGTGCGCGTTAAACTTTCTGAGTGTCAAAGGTCCTGAGCTCATCAACATGTACATTGGAGAGTCAGAGAAGAATGTGCGAGATATATTTCAAAAGGTTCAATATTTACCCAGACACATCTGCTACTCAAAATTTCATGAATGGAAAAGCTATTTTGATCTCTTTAGTTAACGCCGACTGATCTTTTCGTGAAAGGAACAAGTGCTTTTCATGGGTATGACTTAGTCATCAAGTCTGTATGTTTCATTGTTAGTAGTTGTATACATCAGATGGTGAAGAGTTGTAGTTGTTGAAAAGATGCAATTCCGACTACACCCAATTTTTGTTGCCAATTTTAGGATTTGTATATGGATTGATTACATGGATATGATGCAGGCAAGGGCAGCTAGACCATGTGTGGTGTTTTTTGATGAGCTTGACGCTTTAGCCCCGGCAAGGGGTGCAGCAGGAGACTCTGGTGGGGTTATGGACAGAGTTGTTTCTCAGGTTAGAAGCTCTAATTACGCATTAATACACATCGTCTATTTTAATATATGTGTGCACATGTTTACATGGATTATCGTCATCTTATAAATCTTGTTCGCAGATGCTTGCGGAAATTGATGGCATCAGTGGCAACGGCCAGGTACGTTCCCACATATCAGCTTTTACGCAAATACATAGAATTGAGTGTGGCACAAATAGTTGCAACATATTAGGCACTATGGTTACTTTTAGTGCACTTATATTCCTTTTAACTTGAACTCTACATTCGAGCCTGCACATGTTGCACAGGATTTATTTATGATTGGTGCCAGTAACCGCCCTGACCTCATTGATCCGGCTTTACTGAGACCGGGTCGCTTTGATAAACTTCTCTACGTTGGAGTTAGCACTGAATCTACACACCGATTACGGTAATCTCTTTCATACAGTCCATCATATGTCCCAACTTACACTACTATCCTTTCTTTCGAACCTTATGAGAATGTGTCTGTTTAGTCTGCGTTAAAAACTGACGCAACTGCTTGTGCCAGGGTTCTCGAAGCATTGACTCGAAAATTCAAGTTAGACAAGTATGTTTCGCTTCCCACAATCGCACGGCGGTGTCCTGTTAATTTTACGGGTGCTGATCTCTATGCACTCTGCGCGGATGCTTGGATGAACGGAGCGAAACGCAAGGTAAATGCACTTAGATGTTACGACTATTAATCACCAAGTTTTACCCTAAGATTTACTGCATTTATGAGCAGACTGTGAACGGACGGAATTTTTAAGTTGATATTATTGGTAAATCAGTCAGAAGAGTTGTTTTCTGTGATTTTCCTGCAGTAGGTTGCAGTTGCCGAGTGCATTTCAGTTACTTTCACAGTCTGCTGAAATTGGCGTCATTATAAATGTCGCTTCGATATTTTAAGTGCCCAGTTGATTGTTACTGCAGGTTGAAGATGATCAGGAAGCTATAGATCATGGCTATGAGGCAAATGAGGATGATACTGTATTGGTGAAGCAGGATGATTTCTTCAAGGTATGTATGCATAGCTATTGGTTGCATGGCAGGAGATATCTTTGGATTATCACTTTCATTAGATTCCTATATTTTGATAGTGTCATTGTTGAAAATATGTACCATCGCTAACGAACTTGTTTTTGATAGGCATTGCAAGAGATAACTCCATCGCTTTCACTTTCGGAGTTGGAAAGATACGAACGCATACGACAGCAATATGAAGGAGGAAGTAAATCCCGATAGTTCACTACACCCCATTAATACTGCAAATAGTTCTTGCATTATTAAATATGCTTGTATTAGATCTTGATAATTGAGACTAGTTTTTTTCGCCGTTACATGTACAACGTTGAAGGGGGAACTTCTCAATGATTAGAATATATTCTGAATAGAACTTTCAGCATAGTGTACGAGAATGAAATGTGAACATGAATGCAATGATCGAATATGAATATGAAACAAATTTTGATATTCAAAGAATTTTGTGCAGAAGTTATTACCTGAGAATAAGGTAAGCTCGTCTGGGAGGTTTGAGTGTTAAACCTAATCACTAATGCAGTAACTTTACAAACTTGAAAACTCTAACTTCACTGCTCGAGATAGGTGCGGCTACCTGAATCGAACTGCGTATATACCAAATATCTCCGTACATCTTGGCAGGTGTAAATAGCAAACTTGTGCTGATGAACTGTTTAACGACGTCGACTACCTGGTTCTTTTTGGGCATTGCAATACGTGGCTGCTACAGGAAGACCCAATCCATAATGTGCTGCAAAATTGCGTGTGCTGAAGTTGTTGCGCACAGCAGGTGGGGAAATGAGAAACGGTGTCGAAGGCTGCTTGAACAATATGAAAGCATATCTGTGTATGCCTATAGGAGGACGTGGACCCATGTATGGTACCAATTCTCTGCCAGAGCTGCTTGTGTGCGTCACCTGTTCTTGTAACCATGAAAACCCTACGAAAGTCCAGATTAAAAAATGATTAAGTAGCAGAAACTCTCACTTAAGAAGGTCGTCGCTCATTTCACAACGCTGATTTTAGTGATACTAAGGGCAAAACCTGAAACTATAAACGTTGGCCACCAAAAGTCGATGCAATCTAAACGTTATAAATTTGTACTCACCGGAATTTGTGGACTCTGAACCTCCGGAATTTCCAGGTATATCAGTTACAATCCTGGTTGGATCAATGTAACCAGTCAGAACGGAAAATAGTTCGTCGGCATGGAAGGCTACCAGTTTGGTTGTATTACCGAAACAATGACAGAGTAGGAATGACAAGATTTTATAAGGAACAATTGAAATGAACATTAGGTGCGAACAAACTGCTGGAGCACTTCGCGTCTTCAATTCTGAGAATGCTTCTAGCAATCAATTTTAGGATGCCCATCTTATCATTGATTTACTTCATCATTTAAATGTTGTCCACTATATTCCGACTTGAGGACCAAGCACACAACTTGACCCGATCAACATCCACTTCCTCAAACAATAGTCGACTTGGACTACATATTCACGCAATACAATTCAAAAATCAAACAGCCTTAATAGATGATATTACCAGTGCAGCCATTCACGGAAACTTGGTTCGCTGGGGCTTGGTGCATCCGGATCCGTCATAATCTGTCCGCAATACCCCAAGACATCAATTTGCAACGCAAGTGTTAAAATAGATGGCATTAACATCTGCAAAATTACCTAAAACCAAATTCATAAAGCTTAAATGTTTCCCAAGTTAATCGAAGGTAACACTCCTAAGTTTAGGGACATAATTAAGCCGACCTTGGTCTGGCAAAGCAGTGCAAGTATTTGAGATCAAAACACTCTCAAGTAGACTTTGAGAACTACAAAAACAACCTTTGTGAAAAAATAAAAAATAAAAAATAACACTATTGGACACTACTCTTCAGCAATCGTGGAAGCCAGGACCATCATCGCTGCTGTCAAATTGTGCATACAGAATATTTTACACGTGGAACTGCAAGCTAGCAAACAATCAGCTGAGGTTGTGATGAAATAAGGTCAACAACAACCATCCACCCCCTATTTAAAAAGACCGTCTAAAATACAACAAAACGTGAAATTTAGCAGCACAATACACTGAGAGTCAGAAGAGCTACCATACCAGTGTGTAATAATTATTGCCCTCATTGTTATCAGACAGTTGAATTTCTGGCGCCTGAGCAGTAGCAGAGGGCTTCATTTGGCATCCATTAGTCACCTGCACAAGCCACAGAAATGATCAGTAATATGCTACGAAATAAAGATTCATCGATTTTCACTGCCATCGAACGAAAGGAAAGATACCGCCTGTAAATGGAACAGTGCTCAACTCTCACTCCCCGCTGAACACAAACAGATAAGAGGTGAGGTCGAACCATGCAAACGCCCGAAATATGTTTTGCATTCTAAGTAAACATAGCAGATAACCTCTTGTCCACAAAGAACTGCAAATTCGAATTAGGGGTTAGGCCCTAAAACTAAAAAATTCGGCACTTGAAAGCACGATGATACGACAAAATGTGTGAAGAGCACATTACGGTCACCATCTCTGGCGCACAACATAGGAAAATGGATCGAAGTGATGTCATACCTGTCGGCTTGAATAGTGAATAGCCATATCCACGCTTGGCACAAACGTGTCAATAACATCTCCTATCACCTTTCCTACCACAAGTGGATCTATGGATCGTGCCATGGTAGATTTACGTCGTCAAACCCCAAAATAAACTATGTTGACCTCCGTCCGAAACGATTGTTTCGTAAATCGCCGAACAGATTTGCCTCAAAGCCTCGGTGCACCAATTTACTCCGCGACCGGCCTCGAAACTGGAGAACGACGTTTTACACATTTAATCATATTTTGTAAGAAAATGTATTTTTGTAAGCCACTTTTTTTCTTCTTAACTTCCACTCCTGACCTTATCTGGTGCAATGTGTCAGGTTTAACTGTTGAGCAATCCAAATATGCAGGAATATCATTCAGTGCAGATAGCATGCGTCCTCACACTGACAATAATTTTTTTCCGCTACATAATTCATGCAGAGGAGCTTCATCGGTCATGCGATGATCACTGAACTATTAAAAGACAGTTCAAAATGAAAGACTCGGTAAAAGACCACCGCAACCATTTCCTCATTTAATTGTAGCAACTTTGAGCTGCCTTGAAAAAGGCATGAGTGTAGACAAGCGCTTAAACACCTACAGTGCACAGAATCCATTCCAATTACGCGACACTTTACTGACCATCACATAAATTGCGCAATATCCAAACGGAAAGGACCAGCAGTTACCGACTTCCGTTCACAACACAGAATGAACTCAAACCTCACTCCAAGAAAGTGTAGGAAAACCGATGCGATGCGTACTAGACTGTATACTAGTTCCAGTGGAGAACAAGCAGTGTTGATTCATATAATGCAGTCCCTACCGTCTTCTCGAGACCTGCTTACACCATGCGAATGTCGTCGACTCGTTTTATTCACACAAAAACAGAGCGAGCCACAAAAAAATAGATCCAATCCCAACCTCTATAGTTACCGACCGATCCGGAAAGCTTTAAACAACAGTACACCATTATTAAGACTTCCCCTCCGTCAGCAATCCACCGTCTCTCCTTTCACTCCCCAAGATCCCTTGCCTCGGACCTTCGGTAAAGACCAGTCCAACATCAACAAGAGCAAAGGCACGCGCAACAAATTCGTCCAAATACGGATCGTGCTCACCGGAGCATCAATACGATCCAGCGCAGGCACATCCACCACGACTCTTTCCATGTTCACTTACATATTTTTAGTCGTGGAACGTCGGCAATGTTCTTCACAACCGACTCCACCGTCGATGCTTAAATCGTCAATGCTCTTACCACTGTTGGTTTTTTCTCACAGCTGGAGCAATAGACCGCAGTCTAAGAAGACTATGGAAAGCGGTGGTTGACGAAGTTGAGCACAGCTTGGAGGCGCGCGAGCAAGCTTGTAGGGAGCGAAGCAACAATGGAGGTCGTGGCGAGGGTGAGAACTGCGGGGGAAGAGCGAGAGCAGGGCGAGGGCGAGGGCGGGCAGAAAGGGGGGAAAGAGAGTGGGGAGGCAGGTGGCAGCCAAAGAGACGGTCCGAATGTACAATCACGATATGCACAAGTAAATGGAAGCATGCAGACGAGCCATGATAGCCTGCTCCTTTTATTACACCTATGGCCGTGGTCTTCTGTAACCTCTGGTCGACACCTGGCGCCATAGGTGTCGCCTTCCTCACTGCCGGACCCCTTCTCTGCCCTAATCCTCTCTCCCCCCACTCCCATTCATATGGCAACGAGTTCTTTCACAGTGTCGGACACCTGGCCCAATTTCCATCCAATGGCAGATCCCCACGTCGCTAGCCGTCCATGTCAGCATCGAACTAGATCACAGACTATGACTCAAGGCTTTAGCTAGATCCCTTAACGAGAAAATTAATAGTAGTTTTTCCAAAAAATCTGTTATGATTCGTTAAATATGGTGTAATAAAGTTATGGTATTCACTGATTGAGGTAATGGGGTTAAGGTATTCATTGATTGCGTGTGATGTTGGGATTTGGGATTGGCTCTCATTTGAAAAATCTAGCCCTGGGGTCACGTGGAGATGACGTCGTTGATGACTTCACAAAAATAATGCATGTGGGGGGGGGGGGGTATGAGGTGTGGAGGTTTTGATAATAATAGTTTAGCAAATGGTGTTGTCATGGGAGGAAAAAGTACCTTGCTTCTAGAAAATAAATAAAGTGAAGGTGACACATCAATATCATTGCAACAATATATAATTTCAATACTTCACATGAAGTTGAATCAGCTATTTGAAAAGCCAAATTGTAACCATTTATGTCTTAGGTGACAAAGATTTGTAGATTTTAAGTGATTGACTGATTGGGTTTTTAACTTATTATCCCATGGCAAAACATATCAGTTTCCATTAGATACCATTGCATGAAAATACATGGTATTCAATATGTGCTTTTCTTTCAATGGTATGAATCAAAACATGACAGGTCAAATTATTTTTCCAATAAAGGAGGAATTGCTGGAAGAATCCAAGACACAATATACATTGAATAGGTCAAGCAAATTTTTGGAGTAACAAGACAATACACACATTGAAATAGATATTTTATAAAAAAAAGAAAAAATAGTGTAGAATGAAGTTTTGTATGTATTTTCTATTGAAATTGATATTAGAAATAGATTGTATATGAACACATATATATATATATATATATATTTAATCTATTCTTTTTTAAAAATTCTATATTATTTTGAGACTTCACTTTTTTACATGTCTATTATCTAAAAATTATTATTATGTATTATTATACTGGTTGTATCATCACATTGATGGAGGGTAAACTTTTGCATTCATGTGTCTTCAAATTTCAACTTGATTAGTATTAAAAGTCTCATGATTTTTGCAATCGTCACAGACATACAATAGATGAAGGTTCTAGAAGGCTCTTAGAGGCTTAGATATTTTAGGAAGTTGCCAAAGAAGAATCTTAACATATATAAGATTTGAGGTTGAGGGGATCCTTAGTCTCGACAACACAATCCTTGTGGCTCAACTTGGGCCTTTTGGTCTTGTTCTTGTGTCTTGTTGTAGCTACTTGTTTGTGATATAAAGTGAATTTCTTTTGTTTTAGTTCTTTGAGCTTCTTGAGTCTTGTTTTACTTGAGTGGTGTATCTATAACAATAATAGAACTTAGCTAATTGTCAAATGTTTCATTAATTGAGTCATTGAAGCCAAGAGGGAATTCCAAAGATCATCCTAGTATTTTATCAAATGGACACAATTTTATTAAATTATAGATTATTTAATTGATGTTTATTTTACATATATTTGCATAATTTCCATTCAACAATGTATCAAGATTTCTATGGGATAAAATATATTTCAAACTAAATAAATTAAATGTAAAATTGGGATCCATTTTAAAAATCTTAGATATATTGTTTATTATGGTTTAGTTTATATGGATGAATATTTGATCAAGTTTTGCTATGTTTAAATGGTTTAAAAATATTCCTTAAAATAAAATTAGATTCTAAAATAAAATATATCAATATAAATAGTAAAACTGGTCATTTATTACACTAATGTATTACCTTGAGCAGATTTTCAGAATTTAGTGATACCTATAAAAAAAACAAAAAATAGTATTTATTTTAGGATGAAGCACATTCGAATTTAATATATTTTTTCTAAGGTGATAGTGTAATAAAACTATAAGTATGAAATATTATTAATTATTATTTTTAGAATCATGTCAATGTTTTTGATTATGCAATTTTAGTACACATACATAATATTAAATTATTCTACTACATTTTTAATAACTAAAAAAATAAACATATGAATTAGGTTTGAATTTTTTCTCGACCATTCACTTTTTTTGCTTGCATCCACAATCAGCTCACTTGTCAAGTTTGAAAAAAAACGTTAATCTTACTAAGTAAGATTTAAACTCCGAATTGAGATGTGCTCGATTATGCTTCGAGCACAAGCTTCAAGCTCGGGCAGGGACTACGAATATCATCCATTAGAAACCACGGAAAACATCCAATAACAACGAAGCTGTACATTCATCGTTGTTAAGGATGAATGTTCTTTTTCCATCGCAAGCATCCCCTATCTCGAGTTGTGACCGTGGCGGCGTTGACCTCCGACAACGGTGCAATTTGGTTCTGGGTCCGAAGCTTCTTCAGGTCAGCTTCGAAATGTGATTGCCAAGTCTATTTTCCGCGTGTTTCTGCGAATTGGGCTTTCGTTACAATCTCCGAATTTGGGCTGTGTCGATTGGCATCGCTTTTGGCGAAGCATTCGGTTGCTGCGGTTTTGGTAGCGTGTGGCTTGGGTGGTTTAAAGTTTTGGTTTCATGCATTCGCAGTTTCGGTTTCGAAATCGCTGGATTAGTTGCAGAAACACCACATTTTGCATGATGTAGTGCGTTAAGATGATGAGAGAGCAGTTGAATAGCAAGATGGGTGTGGAATCGAAGAAGTATCCGTTTTCGGTGGATACATGGACCGAAATGGCTATGAGAAAGCCGTTTCATTTCCTCACTCATGCTCACAAGGATCATACGGTGGGAATTGATTCTCACGGGACTCATCCCATTTACTGTACTTCTCTTACGGAGAAGCTTGCCCTTCGTCGCTATCCTAAGGTGCGTTGGCCTCCTGATTCGAATTACTTTCTTGATACTGTTCTCGCAATTTCATTTTTAAAGATAGCTAACTTTTGTTGAACATTTTTGGGGGGATATTGTGTGTCAGGACGATCTTTATGATGTGTGTTGCATCATGAAAAGGATTAGTTTCATTATATAATGGCCTCATGTTTGAAATCATGAAGCCCTCTCAATTTCTAATAGATCTTACAGCAAATTGTCAATCCGAATCGTTCTGCATGATAACGACAATTTTCTACGATTCTGTATTTGAGCTTAGTGAGTAAAGTTCATGTTGGCACTCTCGTTATCACGTTTAATGAGAAACTCAGCAAGCGAGTCTCGAGTGCTGCGGAATTGCCTGTATTGATATTCTTACTTATTTAATGCTTCAGTATTTGTTGGAATCTGTGGCAGCTGCACCCGTCTTTGTTTAAAAACTTGGAGATTGGAGAACCCAAGATGCTAGCAGATGAGGATCAGGCGTTTACTGTCACGGCGTTTGACGCTAACCATTGCCCTGGTATGTCCCATTGTCTTGCCTTTACCTTACGCTCCTCGGACACTTAGCAAATTACCATTTGATTCTAATTCATTGTACAATATGTTGAATGCCTTCCAAGAATTGACTGTAGAAATGTTTTTAGATCAAGCAGCTATCGTCCGTTAGGATTTGTAAGATGCTAGGCAGAGGTGGACATTATTGTTGCGACTACAACATATTGTAATGATCGTATTTTAGAAGTGGATATGTCCTTGCACCTTGGACAATGAATATGGACCTTAGCTGTCCACCTTAAATGAAATCGATTGGTTTTTGTAATGATCAATCTTTTGCACTAGTTGCAGAATCAACGTTCATTGATAGTTGTAGCAAAGCCTATACAGAAGAACCGAGAAAATTTGGCTGGCATTTTTTTATTAAACTTAGGACTTTACCAAGTTGCACTTTGTGTAGTGAGAGAAGGCATAAACTTAAACGAGCAAACTAGGTCTTGAATTGTCTGCGTTGTGTTGCAGCAAGCAGCGGTCAACATTCCATGTGTCCAGAGCCTCATAATATTCATTGGATTGGTGTCTGAAGGTGCTATAATGTTGTTATTCGAGGGCTCCTTTGGCACTTTGTTACACACAGGCGATTGCAGGCTAACCATAGAATGCCTTAACCAGCTTCCAAAGCAGTTTATCAGTGGGAGCGGGAGAGCCTTGGATTGTGTATATTTGGACTGCACGTTTGGGAATGAGACAATGGTCATGCCTTCAATAGAGGATGCTATTGAACAGGTACATTATCATCGAATTTTTCTACTTATATAATATTGGAATTCTTGTATTATACGTCCTTATACTAAAGTAAGGATATTCTGCAGGTCAAACGATGCATTTGGAATCATTCAAGCGAAGCAAGAGTTTATTTAGCATGCGACATGCTAGGACAAGAGACACTACTGGAAGCTGTTGCAAATAGCTTTGGTCAAAAAATATTCATTAATAAAGACCGGCTTTCCAGATATCTTGCAGACTTGGAGGTTGTAGCTTCAGATTTCTTGACAAGTGATAGCGAGTCTACGCGCTTTGAGGTACGACTTAGTTCCTGCCAACTTAGAACTCTGTCTCAAGTTACTCCCCTTTCTCCATCTTTTTCGAGCTGTAAGTTTGGTCTGAATGATCAGCCCATTGTATCTGGGACATGAGCATACTAATCAGCCAAAAAATGGCATGTTATAACACAATTATTTTTACTGGTTGATTATTCTTTCTTCAGGTTTGAGTGGATGGATCGCATAGCGACTATAGAGCCTGTTTGTTGCTATCGAGTAGTTTTTGAATATGTAAGCGCATTTTTTTTGCGAGATTGCGAGATCTTTATTGTTGACGTGATTAATTAAAAATGAGTTCAATGCCCAACCAAATATCAGTGGAATTGGCTTAGGTTCAGTTCGAGTGCCACTGAATTACGTTAGGAATTCAAAAGTAATCTGCTGAACAATGTTTGGAATTCAAGCACGACCTATTTATGTACATGGCTCCAATTTTGCAGATTTGTGAGGGGTTTCCCAAGTTGTATAAGAGGGCCATGGATGCCATCAAGCAAGCAAAGCATGATGGTAGTGCACAGCCTCTCTTCATACGACCATCTGCTCAATGGTACACTTATGAAGAGCGTTTGCAAGGAGATGGGTCGGGAGTAATCAGCGGTCCTGCTTCTTTCAGGTATGTATGCTGAACTTGGCTACTCCTTTAAGAGCTTTGCAAATTTCGTAGTTCTTTTATTTAGTTGTGATTTCTCACAGGGAGCTAGGGTAATTAAAAGTCGTTTTATGGCAATAGATTTGGAGGACCCAGACGTCGTAGTGTGAATTCTTCTTCAACACAAGCTGTAAGAGATGAGTATGGAGTATGGCATGTTTGCTATTCCATGCACTCTTCTCGTGGTGAGCTGGAGAGAGCTTTGAAGCTCCTGAATCCAAAAGAAGTTATCTCTACAACTCCTCGAGCGGGGGTTTGTGATTTCTTGACTCATCTTCCAGACCCTTTATCTTCAAGTATGCCCAAAGAAGCCTTTATTCTGAAGGCAATAGACTATCGTGTATCGGAAGATCGGGACCTCAAAAGAGCGACGACCGATCACTGCAGTATTCCATCGAAGGTGATAAACAGTAATGCTGTAGAGTCTCCCAAAAGATTGATTCCCCTATTCGGCTCTGCCCAGTATGTTTTGCCTTCATCACCTCCCTCGCCGTTATCCTTTCCGTGTGTTGATGTATCTTCATCTCCAGCAGCTCCTATAGTGGTTCCGCATTCACCCTCAGTTTTAGTACTCTCATCTTTTCCTTCTGAAAATCCAGTCACTTCTTCTCAGTTTTCCAACTCTCCGGTTTGCTGCCAAGACTTGTCCCGGAATCCGAGGACCAAAAGGCTCTTTGTAGAGCTAGAACCTGATATGAAAACAAGCTCTCTTTCTACAAAGACTGTCCCTCGACCAAGCAAAAGAAAATGCCACATACCTGATCCAATATTATCTGAGCCACCTCCTGGTTTGTCGTTACCGTTCATAACTCCTTCCTCTTCCCCCAGAGAAAGTATGCCTACAGTGTCTGTTTCTCATTCTGATACTTCTCTGGAGGTTCGGTCCAAAAGTCTCACTCGAGTTCCGAGCCGGAGAAAGTATAGGATTCCCAATCCCATGCCCTCATTAGTGGACATGGTTAACCATGAATGAGGAGAACGAAGAGTTGGATGGTTTGCTGGGGTGGCATATGGAAAGGTTGGTGGTGGCCTACAAAAATGAAAATGTTGTAACATAATGCCGATGTCGCCTCTGAATACAAATCGGCCCTTTCGCGGCTCTTTCGCACCAAGAACTGCTTTCTAAGTCGAGCATCCAGGTGCTTGAATCCTAACGCCTAACCAGTCCCTATTGCGTTCAATTCTCGTTTTCCTGATCCGATTAGTGTTCAGAACGCATTTTTTTCAGGTGGAGCAACCACTCTGATTTTTTGGGGGGTGTCACATTGAAGTCCAAGTCAAGAACTATGCATTAGCATCTATTTGAAGCTGCTATTAGCTATCTCATCTGGAATGTTCTCACTGTTGAGATTGACATTATTGGTGAGAATGTCTAACTCTCGAGTGCTGTATCTCTTCTGTGAAGTGTGTCACTATGTATGCTGTGATAATTTGAGTGATTTCTTCTCACACCGAACCAACGTGTTATTACATATTGCAATGCAGCACACTAGTTTCATATAACATACTGGTCTGGCTGTTGTTTCATGGCTGTAACGTAGTGGCAACATGCTCGATATATTTCTCAAAAACTTTTGAACTGGTATCGTTATATTGCTGTCAACTTCTGAACTAGGTGTGTTCCTGACAGACACTAAGGCAACAAAGTGAAACTAGAGTTGTATTTTTTGATGTTCACAGTGTAGAAATTGTGTTGTGCGTGGAGTCTGGTGAAGATTCGGCCTCCCCAGCGCCAGGGGTTGGCGTTCCTGTCACTACCGACAGAAGCATTCCAGAAATCATTCAGTGTTCCACTCTTAGCCGTGCCTGCCTCTAATTGTTTGTAGATGACTGTCTATCTCAGATGTGAGTGTACTTCTGTAAGTGAGAAATCAGAGACCTTCGGCTCATGATACCCAGTTTCTCACTCTGTGGATGCTGAAACTGGCACCGAGATCTTGTCCATTCAAGACTGATAGATGGGGGCGGAGTTCAACGCCGTAGCATGTCAGTCGAATTGTGACTCATGGGGCATCACCGAGATCTCCAGTTCCCCGAAGCTCTACAAAATATGTAATTTCTGTGTCTATATATATATATATATATATATCTATATATATACATATATGATTTACAATTGCTTAAGTCAATTTCAAAATGATTTAAAAAAATGAGTGAAAAGACAGATTGAGATTAGAGTGGGAAGTTTAGCATGCAATCATTAAGAGATGAAGTTAGATATGACCTAGTGCATGAATAAGATTTACAATAATGGATACGGTTGAATGGGTATATTCTAAGTGAAATTTGTATGACAATGTGAATGTGAACAAATATATAATCAGTTGCTTTAAGAAATCCAATGGAAGTATTGCAAGAAAAATTGATCTTTTTAAAAATAAAAATAAAAAAATTTACTCAATTACATTTGCTAAATATTAAACAATTTCATTTAACAAATTACATGATTCAAATACCATAACATATTGCAAATATATGTATACATGTATATTAAAAACAATTGATTCCTTATATCTATTATAATTTTGTAATTTATCACAAATCATTAAAAAATATAAATTTATTATAATAAATAAATAAATAAATAATATTCTTGAAATGAATTTATAAAAAAATTATAATTAATTTTTTTTGATTATTTTAGTTATTAAAAAAAAATATAAATTAATCAATAAATAAATTTATATGTATATTTTTTTATTTTTTACTAAGATTTCTTGCTTATGACCATTCTATAAACTACGTGGTTTGTTTTTAAGTCTTGTATTTTTATTATATCTATATATCTAGTTAACTTTTATATATATATACATTTGGTTTTTTGAATGTTAACTCTTAGACTTTTAATCTTTTATTTTAATTTATATATGTTTAATTTTAATTCATATCAAACAATTTTATTTGTTTATTCAAGCATCAAAATTTTAAAATAATAGCTATATCATAAAAAATAGTATATATAAAATATTTTTTTATTAGTTATAATTTTTATTTTTATTTTTAAGCTTATGTTTATAATCAAATTGTCATATTGTTAAGGTGTCAAACAAACCTCTTATTTTTGCACATACTAATTTATCTATTGAATCTCAATTTTTTTAAATTTCAAAGCTTATTTCTAAATCATATATTTAATATATGCACATACACACATAAATACATGTATATAAAAAAATTAAAAAATTAAGATATATATATATATATATATATATATATATTTGCATAAATTTTATTAAATAAGAAAATTATTTTAATATTAAAAATAACACAATTGTAAATTTGATATTTTTCTTGTAATTAAAATTATAATAATTTTTTAATAAAAAATAAAAAATAAAAAATAATATTATCTTTAATATTTAAAAAAAAAATTACAACTTATTTCTAAAACTTATCTTTATTTTTAAATTTGTAGAATTAAATCTTTTAAATCTTTTAATCAACAAGAAAGTTATCTTTCTAATTGTCGTAAATGATATAAAGTAAAGAATATATAAAAAATTCTAAATTTTATAATAAATTTAATAAAATAATTTAATAAGAAAATAAATTATTAATAAATTATTTTAGATTTTTATTATCAAGGTTTCAATATGTAATTTTTTTATTTTTACTTTCTATTATCAAAATTAGAATCTAATATTTTGATTATTAAAAGAAATCTTACATACTTTATATAAGTTCAAAATTAGTCTAAATCTTACATACTTTATATATGTTCAATTCAAATCTTACTATCAATTCTTTTTTTATGTTTCAATCTTTTCATGAAATT
>JAWRVF010001790.1:0-42644 GCA_036785485.1 Physcomitrellopsis africana | reverse complement strand
GTGTAGCATTAGTTTTTCTAAAGAAGACAACTAAGCTATTAAATGCAATAAAGAAGATATTTACAATAAATTGTTAAAAACAAGATTATTTTTCCATTATAAATAATATTTACTACAATTTCAAATAGAATGTCTTAAACTTCAACTTTAATTTTGGAAATCATCTCCGATAAATTAAGTAGTGATTGATTAGCTATTTATAATTGACATGCAGATATGTCTTCACAAATTCACCTTAATCACAATCAATTGTTTAGGTTTCTATTTATCTATCTCTCTTTCTTTGTATCTATCTATCTATCTACAACAACATAAACACACTCATTAAACAAACAACACTTTTATTGTTAAAACCAATCAGCAAACACATGCCAAGAATGCCTACTGCTGAATAAATTCCACAATAACATGCACCTTATTTGTTAGAAGTTTTCTTAGATGAAGATCAACTGTGCGAAAATAAAACAAAAAAACAAAAAGGAAAGAAAGAAAGAAAAGATGTGGCTCAATGAACGCTTTCAGAAGGGATTGCTTCACAGACTATCTCCCCGACTATCAAAGCCACAAGCGCAACATCCAGCAACAAACAAACGGCAGGACCGTTACTGAAAATGCATTACGCACCGCAAAGGAGCCCCATCAGCCGGCGTGCATGTGCTCAATGGACACAACACAAAGATGTCGGTGTGACAGAAACACCGACATTCAGCACTGCTGAGGAGATTGAAGGCCAAGCGGTGGAGCTACTTCTTGACAACGACCAGGATTCGTCCGCAAGACGCAGAAACCCGGACAGAAGTGTTCGTCATGGGGTTGCTCCGCATATGCGTTCGCAACGGCACCGCAATGCCGCAGCGCAGTAGGTGGGTGTGCTCATGAACCATTGGAAATCGTGAATGGCGACATCCGCGAGACATCAGTGAACGTGAGCCGTCTGCGATGCTTTCGCGGGCTCCTGTCCCGACCCCTCCGGCGTCTTTCTGGACATGCCCTGATGCCGTGAAGTGGTTGGGGTCGAAACTGGGCAGGAATCTGCTGGTCGAGTACATTTTGCTTGGGCATTGGGTGATCGTTCGCTTCGTTTCATTGGATACCTTTTCATAGACAAGCCTGCCGAGCACGGCATCGGCAGAGGGCCCACCTTAACGAACGCAAGGGTCCTGCCGCTCTCGAGGTCTCGAGAACTTATTCGGGATCCTGGGATCCTGGGATCCGCCATAAAAGTGCGACACAATGGATTAGTTTCGTGGTGACGGCACAGAGATTTCGTGAGGAATGTTTGGAGGGGGTGGGAGAGAGTGGTGGAGTAGAGTCAGCGTAGGGATTGAAATTGGATATGGTTCGTGTTGCGCCTGATCGCTCTGCTGTGTCTGAATCGCATGACGGGGAACGTGACGTGGGAGGGATCTGGTGCCGCATCAGCTGCGTGTTCGAGTAGGACTTTGTGTCGTTCGGGTTAGCGTGGGCGGGAATTGAGAGCGCAGGCGTGAGAATTAAGGTAAGCTTCGGAGCGGAGACGGTCGGGATTGCAGGTAGAGGAGGTTGTGAAGGGTTTCTTGAGGGGCTGTGAGAGAGGGAGAGAGGGAGGGAGAGCGAGCGAGCAGGAGAGAGTGAGAGCTGGATTGAGGTGGTTGTGGAGCGATGCAGTCGCTGATGAAAGTTGTGATTGCGCCCCGAACGGGGTCGGCGATGGAGAGCGAGAGGAGGAGGAAGAAAAAGGAGGAGGAGGAGGAGGATGTGCTGGGGCGCAATTTGTCGTCTTCATCTCGGTATCCGTCAATGCCGCGGTACCCGCCGTCGCCCTTGCATGGCGAGGTTGACGTCTCCGAGATTCGCAAAGCGAATTTCAAGGTAAGTAGTGCAATTCTCACAAAGTGCGGAATTAGCGGCGACACTGAAACGCCGGAGTGGCGTGGTTTTGGAGTGGTTTTGGAGTGATTTTCTTGCCTTCTTGTTTACGCCACAGCTGAGCAGGTTTTCGCCCGGCCTGGGGAGGGATCTCTGTTGTGAGTCCCTCTCAAATTCCAGTGGCGGCGATCGTGGTCACGGTAGTTTGCGCTGGAACACGCTGGGGATTTCGCGAGGAAGGCAGTGATGAGTGCTTGAACATCCGAACAATGAATGGGAGCAGGATTCCTCAAAGGTCCGTTGCATTGGAGAACCCCAGGGGCCGAAAGCGGTTCGTGCTAGCAACGTCTCCCGGCGCCGCTCGACTTTCTGATCCAGTGGTAGAACGTGCGTGGGGCTGGTTCAAAGGAGACATGTGTGGTTTGGCTGTTGATTCCACGGGGTCGTCATGTCATGTGTTGAATGAGTGTACAGGTTACAGGGATGGAGTGCGCAGCGTGTGCGGGGTCCATCGAGAAAGCCGTGAAGAGGTTGCCCGGCATCGAGGAAGCAACGGTGGCAGTGTTGCAGAACCGGGCTCAAGTTGTGTACAGGCCCGCCTTCGTACAGGTACGATTCCTCTCATTCCGTGTCGTTCAGAATGCCATCGGGACTGGTGAAGCGGAGATCATTCGAGCATCACGCGGTGCAGTGCGGACCGCAAGAAGATGCATGTAGCAATGTTGTAGGAAACGACTTCAAAGGTGTGCAGTGAGGGGTGGACATGCTCTAAAACTTTGCATATGCTGAGAGGGTCATTTTAGTAATGCGCCAGATGGAGTGTGACAGCTAGGAGCCCAGAAGTAAGATGGATGTGGGCAGCGGTGGAATTGGAAGGCATTGAATCTTACACGCGGAAAGTGGAATCCAGGAAGAAAGTATTCGGGAGGCGATCGAGGACGCGGGGTTCGAGGCGGAAGCAATTGTGCACGATGCCGGTCAACCGAGCGGGAGCATCAGCCGTTTCCGTATCAAGGGCATGACGTGCACCTCTTGCTCAAACTCCATAGAGTCTTCGCTGAAAAAGCTGGATGGAGTGCAAAAGGCCGTAGTAGCCCTCGCCACGGAGGAGTGCGAGGTGCGGCACGATGCTGGAGTGATTTCTCACGTCCAGCTTGCCGCCGCCATAGATGACCTGGGTTACGAGGCCGAGCTTCTGAGCGCAGGTGAAGAGATGAACAGAATCCGTCTGCAGCTTGAAGGTGTGACCGCTGCAGCGGACTTCCAGCTCGTGAAACAGATGCTGGTGGCTCTGTCCGGCGTGACATCGGTGGATTTGGATCGCAGCAATGCGATGGTCACAGTGTCGTACGAGCCTGACAGGGCTGGGCCGAGGACTTTCATAGAAACCATCGAGCAGGCGGGAGTTTTCACAGCGAAGTTGGAGGCACCTCGTGGTCGTGGGAATCACGACAGGAGCTTGGAGATCCAACACCACAAGAAGTACTTCCTTTGGAGCTTGGTGTTCACGGTCCCGGTGTTCTTTTTGTCCATGGTGTTTATGTACATACCAGGCATGATGGAGGGTCTGGAGCACGGCAGGCTGAACGGCTTGTCGATTGGAGCTTTGCTGCGGTGGATTCTTGCGACTCCAGTGCAGTTCGTTATCGGTAAAAGGTTCTACGTCGGAGCGTACAAGGCGCTCCGGCGAGGGTCGTCGAACATGGACGTGCTGATTGCCATGGGCACGAACGCAGCGTACTTTTATTCTGTGTACATAGTGTTGCGGGCGGCTGAGTCTCCTATGTTCAAGGGCACGGATTTTTTCGAAACGAGCGCGATGCTCATTTCGTTCATCATCCTGGGAAAGTATTTGGAAGTCATGGCCAAGGGGAAGACCTCGGAAGCCGTTGCCAAGCTGATGGACCTCGCTCCGGACAGGGCGACTCTGCTCACTCTAGACGAGCAGGGGAACGTGACAGGAGAGAGGGATATCGGGGCCGAGCTCATCCAGCGGCGAGACATCATCAAGGTAGGCCTACGCGCCGGTGTTGTAGGTGCTACGTTTCAGGCTTGGGCTTTCGCTGGGGATTGTTGGATGCGGCTCTCCATACCGATTCGGAGAGTCGGACGATTGGAAACAGAGTCGAGTTT
The DNA here is from genome assembly GCA_036785485.1 of Physcomitrellopsis africana. Taxonomy (NCBI): domain Eukaryota; kingdom Viridiplantae; phylum Streptophyta; class Bryopsida; order Funariales; family Funariaceae; genus Physcomitrellopsis; species Physcomitrellopsis africana. The sequence goes on along the minus strand of JAWRVF010001790.1, from coordinate 38,663 downwards.
GTAGGTGGGCCATTGTAGGAGCTTGTGCTAGAGAGTTGCCCGTTCTTGTTGTCGTCCTTGCAATGAAAAGTCGTGGTCCGGCTTGCGCAGGTCGTACCAGGCTCGAAAGTGCCCACGGACGGTGTGGTGGTGTGGGGACAATCCTTCGTGAACGAGAGCATGATAACGGGCGAGGCCCGCCCCGTACCGAAGAAACTAGGGGACAAGGTGATAGGAGGCACCATGAACGACCACGGCGTGATACACATACGAGCTACTCACGTGGGAGCGGAGACCGCATTGGCACAAATTGTGCGGCTGGTGGAAGCCGCCCAAATGGGCAAAGCCCCGGTCCAAAAGTATGCGGATCGCATCTCCACTTACTTCGTCCCCGCCGTGGTGGTCGCGGCGTTCGTCACGTGGCTGGCTTGGTACGTTGGAGGCAAAACACGCTCCTACCCAAAGTCATGGATTCCAGCTGCGATGGACGAGTTCGAGCTGGCACTTCAGTTCGGGATATCAGTGCTCGTCATCGCGTGCCCCTGCGCTCTCGGCCTGGCCACACCCACCGCAATAATGGTTGCCACAGGGAAGGGTGCGACGCAGGGGATCCTGATCAAAGGGGGTCAGGCACTGGAGGCTGCACACAAGGTGAAGACGGTGGTTTTCGACAAGACCGGAACGCTGACAATCGGGAAGCCCATCGTTGTGGGCACCAAGCTGCTCACGAGTGTTCGTCTGCACGTGTTCTACAACACAATCGCAGCAGCGGAGGTCAATAGCGAGCATCCACTGGGAAAAGCCATCGTCGCGTACTCCAGGAAGATCAGCGGCGAGCATTCGTCCCATGGTCAGCAGCAACATGAGGTGCGTGATTTCGAGGCCATTCCAGGGCAGGGGGTGCGCGCCGTGGTGGACGGGAAGGCCACCCTGGTGGGGAACATGAAACTGATGAAGGAGCACGGGATCCACATTTCGGAAGAAGCGCAGGAGCACTTGCGCGAGGTGGAGATTTTGGCCAGGACCGGAGTGGTGGTTGCCATCGAGAGGGAGCTGGTGGGGGTGGTGTCCATCGCGGACCCAGTGAAGCCGGAAGCAGCCAGAGTAATCAGCATCCTCAAGTCAATGGGCGTGCGCAGCATGATGGTCACGGGGGACAACTGGGGCACAGCCGTGGCGATTGCGAGGGAGTTGGGAATCGAGAGGCCCTCCGTGCACGCAGAGTCGTTGCCAGAAGACAAGGCCAGGATCGTGGAAGAAATGCAGGTTCGCGGTCTGCCTGGTCTACCGGCATGTGTGGCCGCTGCGGGGCAATCTTGACGTGGGGAGGGAACGCGAGTGTCGGGGCGGGATTGGATTGCGTAGTGGGGGAAGCAGAGGCGGGCGATGAGGACGCTTGGTGGACAAGTTTGCTGACGCTGCAGTTTGTGGGATGCAGGCGGCAGGGACGTTGGTGGCCATGGTGGGGGACGGCATCAACGATTCGCCAGCATTGGTCGCAGCGGACGTGGGCATGGCGATAGGAGCGGGGACGGACATCGCGATCGAGGCGGCGGACATCGTGCTGATGAAGAGCAACCTGGAGGACGTGATCACAGGGATCGACTTGTCACGGAAGGCGTTCTTCAGGATCCGGCTGAACTACGTGTGGGCGTTGGGGTACAATGTGCTGGGCATCCCCGTAGCTGCGGGGGTGTTCTTCCCGAGCACGGGGTTCCGGTTGCCACCGTGGGTGGCGGGTGCAGCCATGGCGGCGTCATCGGTGTCAGTGGTGTGTTCGTCGCTGTGGCTGAAACGCTACAAAAGGCCGAAGGTGGTGGAGGAGATCGACACGAGTGTACAGTGGTAGGCGCGGAGCACGTTCCAGTGCCTCACAGTTTTGCGCAGATCAGTTTTGCACAGCGTCGGGGAGTTGTGTTTCAGTCGGCGGCCACTCGTGCCTGGGCTCTGGGCCGGTGTCGGCTGAAACACAGCGCTCTAGGTTACGCTGTTGTATTCCTCGAAGTTCTAAGTTATTTTGTTTGTAGGTCGTCAAATTGAAGGCAATTATTGATTGGATATCTTGCTGGTCAACTTCATTTCTTACATGAGAGGTTGTCAGTTGGAACTTTAATTCTTAGTTTTGTGTATATATTAGTGAAATTTTTGAATTAGTTGGATAAGTATTTGTATGATTACAATGGTATTGTATTCAACCTAGGTTCTTACTTAGGTTCTCTCAATTGTTAATAGATTCCAACTGAGGATTGACACCTGTGTACACTTTGCTTGACACCTCTGAGTTATTTTATAGTGTGTGCTAATAATACGTATGTATATTTGAATTTTAAATTTTTTTGTTGGGATTTTTTTAAAAAGAGATTTTACAACTTGAAACTCCTCTGTTAATTGCAATGACATCTGCTTTTAATTAATTTTTCTATTGATTATATATATATATATATATATATATATACTCACACATATGCACATATATATAAATACTTTTCTTTTCTTTTCTGATTGTTCATAATTAATGCCTTTCAAGAAGAACTTTGTATTTAATAATTGTATGTTTTTTTGGTTGTAAAATAGTTTTAGATATTCTTATATATATATTTATATATATATATATATATATATCAGTTTTTGTGTTCAATTTTGGATAGGATTTGGTTTTTTTTGTCATTTGTATTTTTGTTGTATTTTCTGTAAAGTAACATGGTTGCACTTTGTTGTAGAGTCTAAAAAATATAGTTGTGTTTTAAATATGGTGCTTTAAACAATCTACAATATGAGTAATGTTTGTTTGTTTGTTTGTTTGTTTGTTTGTTTTTTTTTTTTTCCATTTTTTTAAGCTACTCAGTTATTTGTGGTAGTTAAAGTTCATTCAAAAAACAATATAGTTTAGTCATGGGAGGTGAATTATCCACTTGATATATAATGTTTTTTTTCTTCTTTTATTTGAATCTTTATCAGCTAGAATAGTATGTTTTTTATTTTTATTTTTACAACTAGTATTTGTCTTTAGCAGCAATACTAACTAGAGCTTAAAAGGGATTTATTCAAAGTGAGAGATGAACAAGAATTATAAGGAACAATTTTTATGTACTATGATATGAGTTTTTGACAATAATGCATAGGATACAAGATAGTTATATTACGTATGATTTATTAAATCTTCTCTAAGTCCTATGTAAACATTCTTTTAAGCACGTTCTCACTTTGAATAATCTTTCTAAAAATAATTACATCTTGTAAAGCCGAAATCAAAACTCTGACTCACAAGGGTTTAAAGTAAGGGAGTAGACTTCGAAAGAACAGGGAGTGGATATATCAGCTCCCTGAAGTCAGTTACATACTCTTTGTTTACAAAGTTTATACAAAGTTTATTGATTGTGATATGTTGTATCATACTGTAACATACACTTCTAGTAGAATGACATAGATATATTTGTTATGTGTGAGATAATCTCATCACACTCACTTTATTTTTAAATGCTATTTTTGGTTGAATTAGATGTTTAAAAATCTCTTAGTTTATTTTATGAATACAATGTAATAAGAAACATTAATGAGATACTTTGATTTTTTCCTTAATTGCTACTTTTGAGTTGTAGTTTTTAACATAAATAATCTTTAAAGTTTTCCTTAATTGTTGTTTAAATGCTTAATCATTATTCCTATATAAATATATATATATATATATATATAATGAAGTAATTGTAATGTATCTTTTAAATCAGGAATTAAGTATCTTCAAAGTAAATACTTTACATCATCAAAGATTTATATAGAAATGAAACTATTGATTTAAGTAAAAATAATTGAGTTTTATTATGTATGTTTATAAATACTTTAAAGATTAATTTTAAAAATTTTGAGGTTCAAAATTTTATGATAATTTTTTTAGATAAACAAAACATCAAAAATTTCACATTCAAGTTACTTCAATATATATATATATATATATATATATATATATTAAATACAAAAAAATAAGATTAAAATCTTTAGATTATTAATATAACCATTTTTATGACTTTTAAAAACGATCAAAAATATCAGATTAAAAGATACTAAAAACAAATGACACAAGATTTATTAAATTAGACATTTCAATTCTAAAATTTATCTAGATTTTTTATTCTATACTTGGTTTAGAAAATACTAAAATAAATTAGATAATATAATAATATGTACATATGTATTTTATATGTTAGTAATTATATTAGAATAAAAAATAATTACACACGCATATATATATATATATATATAAAATGCAAGACATAGTCTTAATTTTAAAATTTAAGTTACTACTAAATTATTTTGTATAGGTATTTTTTTTTAGTGATCTTTAAATAAACTATAAAAAAATAAAAATAAAAACACAATCAATCGGTCAATCACAAACAAAAAAAAAAAAAAAATCTTGGATTTTTTTAATTTATGATATTATTCTATTTCTAAATAATTATTAATTAATTTTTTAAAATCATCATTATTATCAAATGTATCAAAATATCTCAATTAATCATATTTAGAAATCAAATATTTATTATGATTTTTTTTTTATTAGAGAATCAAATATATTAGAGAAAAAAATTTAATAATATATTTATTCATATAATAATTATTTCTTAATAGATATTTGTAGTAGTTAAATAAATAAAAATAAATAAAAATAGATTTTATAGATTATATTTTATTCTAAATCCTTATGAGAGTTTTGTAGATATGAGTCTTATCTATAAATATCTTTTGATGCATCATGTAGATATAAAACCTACTTTTATAAGTTATGTTGATTTAAAAAACAACTTTATATAAGCATTTTATAACTTAGATATTTATCTTTTAATCCTTGTAATAAATGTATAAATATCTTAAATAATTTTTTTAGATTTATGTATCCAATATATATTTTGGGATTGTTTAAATACTATAATAATTAATAATTTTAACAAAGTAATTAAATTATTTAATTTAAAAATATATATTATATTAAAATATATATTTAATAGTATAAAATAGTTTAATTTTTACTATTAAATATTATTAAATATTATATTTTTATTTTTTATTAAAAAATTAAAAAATAATAAAAAATAAAAAATAAAAAATTTTGAATTATTTTTAAAAAAAAAATTAATTTTATATAAAATATTATTAAAAATAATATACATAATAAGTAACTCAAAAATTGCAAAAATTCCACAATCTAGTTTTGTTATAAGAAATTAAAATAAAATTTATATTGTACACATAATAATCTTTCTTGTTTAATAATACTATTGAGAAACAAATGATTTCTTTAAAAAAATTAAAGCAGCTTACACCAAACTTAATATCTATTTTTGAAATTTATATTGTTATATCAAACATAAAATAGTGAAATAAATGATACAAAATTTTAAAATCTCAAACTTAATTTTGTATTTTTTTAGCATAGCAATTAGAATCAACAAAACTTTAAAAGACATTGCCAAAATAATAACAAAAACATATAATAGAAATACAAGCAACAGCTATAATGTTTTTTAGTCAATAATAATATCTAAAAATGTATGATTACTATATGTTGAACTATAAAGTACTTTTAGTTAGAAACAAATTTTAAAAATATTAATAGAAAAATGTAAAATAAAATTGATGATTAAAAATAATATTGATATTGATATTTTATGTATTTGTTTATTTCAAAATATTTCCAATTGAGTAAATGAATAAAAAAAATTCTGGAAGTTTGGAGTTTTGGATTTTTGCAAAAATATTAAACAACCAAAACCACCATCCAGCAATCTTAATTTCTTTAATTTAATTTTTTATGGCAACCTAAATAATAAATCTACATTTTAAAAATAAGACTGTTGTTATTATTATTATTATTATTATGTGTTTAATTATTTTTTAAAAAAACATTACATATTGATAAAAATTAGATTCAGAAAGTTTTAAAATTTCTGTGTTACAAAATATCACAAGATATATATATATATATATATATACAAAACATTATTTTTTCAACTCATTTCATAGTTTTAGTTTTAAAATCTTAAACAACAGATGCTTTAAAATGATAACAATTACTTTGACTTCAGTTATCTACAGGGTCAGTTCAAATTACTTTTCCTTCTATTTAATAAAATATATTTTTGCTCTGTAAAAAATATCATGGAAGAGTAAGATATTATTTTTGTTCAACGCGTCAATGCTATGTCTTTGTCAAAAGATATAAAATAATCCAGTAAATAAAAATATTAATACTAGGTATAATACTTGCATATAGTTTACTTTGCATACAGTTTCATGCATACACTGTAGCATAGGATAATAATAATAATAATAAAGAAAAAGAAGATGAAATAAGAAAGAAAAAGGAATGCCTTAGCTTTCTTCCTATCCCCGTTGGTGGGTATAGGGTGTAACTAACCGTTGTTTTAGATGGTTTTGTTATGTTATGTTATGTTATGTTTTTTTTTTTTTAACTTGTTAATTATGAAAATTAAACCACTGAAAATTAGTTTGGCATGAAAGTGCTTATTAGTCAATTAATTTGTTAGGCCAAATATGCTCCTTTATCATCAACCACTTCTTCATTGATATTATTAATGTGGAATTAACCTTGAAAATAATTATGAAACTATTATTTAGAGCAGATACATAGTTTATCTTGAACTTTCTCCAAAACTTTAATTTGAAACAAACAGCTGATTTAAAACATTAATTCTTAAAGTTACTCAATTTGAAACTCTGAAAAGAATAAATAATTTTTGATATTGTAATATTTACTAAATTAGAAAAATTAGACATTATTTCCATTCACAGAATTAATCAAGTGTGCATCTTACTTTTCAAAATAAGCCCATAAAAAGTTGCATAATTTCATTCTTTTTAAAACATCTAGTGTCCCAATGGTTGTAATAACAATTGTTAAATTACAGAGCATTGCTGAAGTTTTATCTGGGATGAATTACTGTTTGGAATCATATATATTTTCATTATATTGTTCAGCCTTCATGTTTGAAATTTATGATCATACTACAGTATATCTCATATTTGAAAATGAACTCCTAATTTAACTTATTTGCACTATCAAAAATTAAAAACATCATAACCAATGTCTTTTATATATATATATATATATATATAATGTTAACATGAAGTTTGGTTGAAATTTTGTTATTTAATGATGAATAAATACATTTGAAGATACTGTGCAAATTTAAGTAGTTATGAAAAATAAATAAATAAATAAATCAATAAATACCACCTTTGTTATCTCATGTACTTATTTCATGTCATCCTTGAGTTATTTGATCCGAAATACATTTTATTTAAGAATTATTAATTGTGTTTCCAGTGAAAATTGTATCATGAAATCTAGTTTAAGTAACATGTTTACACTTGAAGACCATCTGGTTTCACAATTTTTACATGTTGTTTTAATGAATGCTCCTATTCTGGTCTATCCTGTTCTTTTGGTTTAGAAAATAACAACATATTCAAATATATAATACGTCTTTTCATCTTAATTTTATTTTGTAACTTTTTTTTTTCAAAAATGAGTTATATATGATAGTTTCAACAATAAAATAGTATAACTTGATTTCCACTGTTATTTTTATTCTTTGAATATACATTCTGAAGTATATTTTTATTAAATTTGTGTTTTAGAAATTGAAGAATTTCATAAAACATGCAAATAAACCAACCTAACATCCTACCACATCACATTGCATATTTTCAAAAATTACAACAATACAGCTCCTTTTCTGCAGAACAGAAAAAGTTAAATACATTTTTAAAATAACTTATGTGCTGTAGAGTTGAAATCCCTTTACTATCCTGATTATATAATATATTTTACTATAATTTCCACAAAAAAAAAATAATTAAAAAAAATAATAAATTCTTTCAAAAAAGAATAAAAAACAAAACAAAAACAAAACAAAACAAACAAACAAATCACTAAAATCAATCAATCACTCATCAAAACTGCTAGAAACACAGGGGATTGGTGGCCACTCTCATGTTGAGGCCTTCTACCATCCTTAAGGGACTCAATCAATAAAAAATGGACATGTCCAGAAGGTTGTTGGCTTGGAGAGGAGAAAAGGTGCTTTCACCATCAAAATGGCGACAAATGAGGGAGAGAGAGAGAGAGAGGCACATACCATGCTTCTCTCTCTCTCACTCTCTAATGTTAACCCTAATTCTAACCCTAATTAGTGTGACCTACCCCCTCCACCTCACAATGCCCAAGTCTCCCAAGTCCTTTAAAAGGGAGATGTGGTGGTGGTGGTGGTGGTGGCTATGGTGATAAGCAAGCTTGTGGCCATAGTGGTGGTGGTAGGAGTAGTCTCCCTCTGCTAGGGTACTTCAAGTTGGTCCTCCTCTGTCCGCCTGCCCACCTGCCCACCTGCCCACCTGTTTGCCCGACCCTAAAAAAGTTTTCAAAGGAGTCCCTAACATCACATGTTCGGCGTGATCAGAAGAACGGTCAACCCCGCCCTCCTAGGATGGATGGACGTACGGGCTAGTAGATGAATGATCGACGCATGGAGGGATAAAAAAGGATGATGAAAGGACGGGCTTTCCTCATCATGCCACAATTCATCCACGAGCCCATCCTCCAGGAATAAAATTTTTTGTCCCTTATGTCTGGACCGATACCTGGGTGCGATCGTGGCATGAGTGAATCGAGGGTATCATCCACCACGACATTAATTCCCGTCGTACACGAATTAGGAAATACTCAACACGTACGTGCTTTCGTAGGGGAGTACAGGAGTATGAGGAGTAGGTAGAGGTTGAAAAGACTTGGACAGTGGACGACGTACGGAGATATGGATGGATTAGGACTTACGTTGACGCCTGAACACAAAATTCATTCTCATTAGTACTTTGCCCGTTTCGGCGCAGGTGGTGCGATCCAAACTTGTACCGCAGTGTGAGAGCTACCCAGTAAAAGAGAAGTGCAAAAGGATTCCAAGAGAAGTGCAAAAGGATTCCAAGGGAAGTGCCAAAGGATTCCAAGGGAAGTGCAAAAGGATTCCAAGGGAAGTGCAAAAGGATTCCAAGGGAAGTGCAAAAATCACCCTACCGAAGAAGAAGAAGAAGAAGAAGAAAAAAACTATTTTTTAAAATAAATAAGGCTTCAAGAGCATATAGTTAAAAGGTCCTCATGAGGTTGGATCTCAGTAATGGTTTTGCAAACACATCTACTACAAACAACCCCTAAACTAGGCAACTAAGGAAGATGAATTTTTTGACATTAGTGTTTATTTGAATGAATACTTGGAATAAGTCCAAAAAATTTCCATGTGCCCACATGAATTGGCAACAAAAAGGTGATGAATGCAATTTACAAGAGGCTGGAGGTGCAATAGGAAGAGTTGTAATATTAACAAGCTTAAAGAATACAATTGGTGGATCTTGTAGAGAGTTGGATTTAAATCCATGTGGTACAAGAGGGTTGTTTTAACTATATATTGATATGCATTATTATCAAAGATTGTGTATATTACACTAGTTGGAAAATACTTTTGGAACATAGGTACTTTGTTAATAGTATATATTCTATTAGTAGAGAATATATTCTAATAATAGAATATTTTAAATAAAGTATATCAAATTATTTTTATCCACACCTAATTAGTGTGTAGCCTATAGCTGCTAGAAGTTTGGACAATGTTTTAGAATTCATTTGCTGAAATTAATGAAGAATGATTCAAATTCAAAACAAAGAAAGATTAATTTAAATTTTAAATAAAGTGGAATTGAAGGATGAATCAAATTCATTATTGAAAGAATCATTTGATAAATACATTAGGTGTACATAAGTTCTTATCTTAACAATAGACCTATGTCAACTAATTTATATTTTTGAAGCTTTTAGTTGAGACTATAAACCACGTAAATATAATCAGAAATGTAAATAGCCTAAGATCTATAAAATCTATTGATATATTTTTTATATTGAAAAAGAACACAAAATGGAGGCATAAATTTTCTATCAAAATAAACACAATCTTTGATAATAATCATGTGTAACTTTAGTGATAGTTGCTTAACATGCCATTCTCTTGTCATGTTAAGTGACAAGCCACATTGGATCATAGCTTTAAGTTCATATGAGAAGCCATTTACATCCTTCAGTATATTTATATGCTTAATAACTTCAACTATAAGCTTTAAAAAAAATGTCTTATTGGAATTTTTGATGGCTTTTGAAACCTTTGCCTAATTGCTTTCTTTAATGGCCTTGAATTTGTATGCCTCCAATAAAAACGTCTAGACATCATTTATCTTTGAAATAATAAAGATGTTATATAATTAGACTTTATTAATTGGACATGCTATAATCTTACGGATGGATGCCTAGTTGCATTTGGATCTTAAGATTGTTCTTATGTCCATCATAATTATCCACAAAAATCATCCAATCACTCAGCATGTTGATGGACAAAGCATTGCATAATTGTACATGTGGTTCTTTGAACCATTGTAGCCATACTTCCGTAGTCATATACTTAATGTTGTACCTTTAGATACAACATTAAGTATATAGATTTTATTATTGCCACAAAAGTCAAGTGTCTTCTCATTATTCATATTGATAACAAAAGGCATCTTATTAACGTTCTTGATAAAGTTTTTATCTAATACATGTGTTATTTAATCACATAAATATATGATAAAAAAGATTGGATTATAAATATTATGCTGTTATTGAAATTCACTTGTAATAAATAACAGCATAATATTTATAATCCAATCTTTTTTAATTACAAATGATTGATGACTTACATTCAATTAGTTCCAAATGGTATATAATCTTATATTCAATGTATACCATTTACTTTATATTGACCATTAGCTTGTCTATTTGTGTATATCCAATGATGTCTTTGATCTCCATAAATCATTAAATCCAATAGTAGTTGATCTTTTCTAAAATAATTATATTATCTTTGATCATGTAATTGAATATAAATATAAGATGCATTGATTCCTTGACTATGTACTTTTTTAACTCTATTAATAACTTTGGTAAAAATATTATGCTAATCTTTTGATACTAATTAAATTCTTCTACTAATTTGTTATATAATCAAAGCACATATTTTACTTACTTAGATCCTTGACCAAACACTACCTTTGAAAGCATCTTCTTGTCTTTGCTAGGTAGCAAGTGATAGAAATCATGTTGTTTTGATCATTAATAATCTCTACAATTCTCTTGTATTTATTCCACTATCAATTAGGCTTTGTACAATTCATATTGATGCTACCATGGAAGTTGTCTAGAAAGTAGCAAATTATATGCATGAAAAGTAACTTCTTGCCATTAATAATCTCATTTGCCACTATCTACTTCATAACCTTGACTTTTGTTTGTTGGGTCATAATTTACTAGAATCTTTATTTGCAATTGGATTGATTTGCTTTTTCTTCCTCCTACTTCTCATCTACCATTTTTTTTTCTTGCTTGTTCTTACTATCACCAAATTTGTATTCTTTTTTTTACTTTCCAATTTTTTCATGTATAAAGGCTATTACAATAGGCGATAAAGAAAAAATAGACAATATTGAATGAACTTATAAGATTACTTATACAAATAGTAATGACATTTTATAGGACCTCCAACATATGTCAAATTTATAAGGCAAATGTCAAACTTACAAGATAAGTTTTTTATATGTGCATTATGTAATTAGTTTGTTCTATTAGCTACCAACATGTGCAACTCATGGCTAATTTGTTGGCCAAGTTTTTAATCTTTTAATCACCTATAGATATGAATAAAGATGAAACCACATCTATGAAGCTTTTAAGAAGCTTTTCTATAAGATATTATCAAATCAATCTATTTTTATTTACTTCTATCTATCCATATTATTTAGATAACTATTAGAATAAATCTTATGTCCATAATATTATCCCCCTTTTTAAAGACAAGTTCTACAAAGAGCAGTGATAACATGTTAAGGAAGTCTAAAATGCATCAAATTGTATTTGCCACATATTCTAATATTTGTTCTTTTGAAGGTAGTTGATAGGTCCTCACAACCATCGATAATATCCAATATTAGAGCAAGAAGACCACCTTAATATTTGATCATTGTTGACGTCTTCATAACTCTTTTCAAAGAATATATTTGAAATACCATTAGGACTAGTTCCTACCTCTAAAAGTATCATCAAACATTGAGAGTCTCTTCCAAGGTCGTGACATTCAATACATTGTCAGAGTAGAGAGAGTTTGCTTAAAAAAATATTGAACTTTTAGCTATCACTAATTTCTCAATTAAATATTAAGATAGATAAAAATTTAAAATTTATATAAATTATCTCTAAAAAAAGGCCATTATATCAAATATATAAATCTCAAGTATTTTAAAATCTCCAAAATGTAGCAAAATATACTAAATCCTTCATTAACCTTAAGAAGAATGTTTTTAAAATATCAACAGTGTATATTCCTAAATTAGACCATCCACAAGTACTTAGATTTTATATAAAGTATTGATGTACTCTTAAAAATTATCACAACAAATTTCAACTATTGATTCATTATAATCTTTAGATATCGCCAAAACTCTGATAGTAACTTCAAATCCTTATTTATAGATACTTGTGTGTTAATTTCTTCATATCTCACAAATTAAATATCTAAATACTATGAAAATTTGGTATATAGCTTTTCAACATAATAGATCATTTTCTTAGAAATTTTTAGAAAAAAATTCATCCAAAAGCTCAAGATATGGTGGAAATTATTACTACTAATAAAATAATCTACTTACTATCCTGGAATTAGATTTGCTATCTTCAACTTTTAATATATATATTTTTTAAATTCTAAATATAATAATTCTTCTATACAAGATATAGATCTTAAAATCATCTCTCTAGCCACATCTCTCAATTTCCAAAAGCTCTCATACAACTCCTTGTATCTTCAAAAGAATGATAATAGATATGATTTATATACCTTAACTCCAAGTGCCTATTCCTCTCTAATAAAAATTCCAAATCTCTTGATTTATATACCAAAATTATAATACAAAAACAAGCTTTATAATCTTAACCTTTAATTTTCAAATATTCTCTTTAAAGTTGCTAAAATCCTTATTCTCATTATAGACAGCGTGCTCAAAGCCTATTGGATATGACCATTGACCAATGGAAATGAAGAACTTCACTCTTTGCTTTCATTTATCCATATCTTACTTTCATCCTTCCAAACAAGTATCTTAGTAGTTTAATTTTTTATCTTTGGGCCCCAATCTCCTCTCAAGGCTTTATATTAAATATTTAGGTTCTATATAATTTAAATGCCATAATCAAAATAATTTAAAAAAACCAAAAAAAAGTTTCTTACATCAACTCTCTTTTATTTAATCTACTAATCATTCTAACACACATCTAGATTTATGAATATATTATATATATTTTTTTGATTTTTACATAATATAAGCAATTTTAATATGACAATATTATATCTCGCTATCAATTCAAGGAAGAACAAGTTCTTCATCTCTATTTTTTCATCTTGAAAGTTATGACAATTATAATGTTTTTTTTGATAAATCAACAAATGATAGCTCTTTAGCTAAATTTGGTGGTTGTCGATTTTTCATCTCCTTAGCATTAAAAATCTAAAAAAATAACAAACAATGATAAAAGATATCTCCATTAAATCTACTTTGTTTCATAATAAAGGTTTTTTTCATCTTGATTTTGATAGATATCATCGATAAAATGTATTGACTTTGGTTGATGTATTTGCTAGATTCTTAGATGGCTTCCATGTGTATTTAATAATATCATATTCATGCTAATGTACAAGATATTTCAATCTATTTCGATATTGCCTTGAATTTAAGACCTCTTCCACCTCAACTTCTTCATTATTATCTACTTCTATATGAGATGGTAGCATATATATATATATATATATATATATATATATATATATTTTTATATATCTATTTTCTTATATGCCTTAAATAGACATGCGTGGAATATAAAATAGATCTTCATAGACTTTGATAGGTGTAATCAATAATCAATTGGATTAACTTGTTTACAAATTAAAAATTATCCAATCCTACAATAATCCAGCTTATCACAAGAACAAATAGTCTTAATATTATAACAAAGTAGCCATACGTTGTCACTAATACAAAATTGAGGTTGTTTCTTATAATTGATATCTACATTGATCTTTTGTTCTTCTTGAGCTTCTTTTAATTGTGTCTTTATTATTGTATGTAGTTGCCATAAATATAAGATTTATTCCAATAATTATTTAGTTAATATAAATAGATAGAAGTAGATAAAAGTAGATTAATTTGATAATATCTTATAAAAAAAATTCTTAGAAGCTTTATAGATATGATTTCATTTTTATATATGTCTATAGATGATTAATAGGTTAGAAACTTGGCCAACAAATTAGCCACATATTACACATATTAATAACTTATGGAACAAGCTAAGTACATGACACATATATAGAAGACTTATCTTGCAAGTTTGACATGTGTCTTACAAATTAGATATGTATTAGAGGTCTTATAGAATGTTGCCACGTAGCTTTTAAATAGATAATATATATAAAAGCAAGAATAAAATCTTCTTCACTCTTGTCAATTCTTTTCTTGCTTCTAGTCTAGTTCAAGAATCCTTATATTTTCTAGTCTTTGACAATAGCAATTCTAATTTCTTCTTGAATATATATACTTTCTTATTTTTATTTTGTTATTTTTTTTTGATTTATTGATTTTATTGATTTATACATCTTCTTTTAATCCGTGTCCTTAACAAGTTAACAAAAATATACATATAATATCAAGGCTTTGTCTTTTTTTCATTAAGAGTGGATTATCTCTTTTTCTTGATAAAATATAAGCATATTATAAGTTATAGATTATTCACTTCTAAACTAAAATTATTTCTAGATTTTTTTTTTTTTTTTTGAATTTTTTATTTTATATTAAAAATAGATATATATATATTTTTATTATATTATCATGGTAGAACTTCCTAAAATAAACAACACAATGGCTTAAATGCAAGAATAAATAAAAAAGTTAATGCTTGCAATACATCAATTCAACGTACCACTACAAAGAACAACAAAATTAGTAGAAAGTGAAGATATGGAGATGATTAGAGTTGCTTCAATGTCTACACTAAGCTATACTACTTTACCTACAATAGAACACCGTTCAAGCATCAAAGAATCAAAAATTAATTTACTTGAGAAGTTTGATGGCACAAGATTTAAATTTTAAAAATTCATCAATCAGATACAACTAGTGATTGAACTTCAACTTCAAAGTTATGAAACTCAAAGATCACAAGTCAAGTTTATTAAAACATTACTTTCATGTTCTGTTTTATCATGGCTTTTATCTTTTCTTAAATGACGTGATCCAATATTGGATAATTTAGAGGTATTTTTAATAGAATTTTGATTTATATATGGAGAACATGATGCAATTTGTATTACAACCAATAAGATTTGTATCCTGTGACAAGACAATTTATCAATGTCATTATATGCTTTATAATTTTGACAATTAGTGACTAATATCAAATAAAAAATATTATATTTATCAACCAATTTTTCTATGGATTATGATATGAGATAAAAAAATTAATATTCAACTTATCCAATCCTCAAACATTGAGTTAAGTAATTGACTTTGCTATGAAATGTAACAATTGGCTTTTTGAATTTTGATCTAAGAGTCATACAAGACAGCCTCAATATTATTATAATTTAATAGTAATACTAATGTCTTTTCAATATATACATTTGGAAGTAGAAAATATGAAAATTGACACAACACATTTTAAACCTCTTATTAAACAAAAAAAGACTCATTGTTAAGAAGGATTGTACTTATATTTTGGAAAATCTAAGCACACTGCTCAACATTATCTAAAGAAACGATGCAACTATAAAATAAAAAATACGGCTATCAAAGAAGACAATATCTTGAAAAATAAGTTTGTCTAGTTATAATAGGGACCATGCAATTGAAATCTCATACAACTCTTAATAAAGATTATATTCTCTTTTTAAAATCTTCTTTTTATTTTATAATAGATATGAATTTTAAACCTAAAAATCACAAAGCCTCTATCTTGGTAGATTTAAAAATCTTAACATATTTTTTAGATAAAAAATTGATAAAATTTTGTTAAAAGTCATGGAATATCTTTAGTATAAAAAACTAAATCCATATATGTAAAAATTATAGATGGTCATCTATTGTCTTCTAGAGATATTATTCATAAAACCTTTCTTATGAATATAATAATAGATGGTTATAATAATTATGTAATCTTTAATACAATTAAATCTCTTTTTAATTTAATCATTTTATATTTACCATGGCATAGATATCCTCTACTTTTGATATTTGGACTTTTTGATTACTTGAATCAAGCTAAGATCTATAAAAAATAGATCTACGAGAAGATGAATTGGCACCAAAAAAAGAGATGAATGGAAGATTATATTTCAAATAAGATATGGATATTTTGAATATAATATTATATCTTTTGGACTCACAAATGTACCAACTACTTTGTAATATCTTATAAATGATATTTTTTATGAGTTAGATAATTTTGTTGTTTGTTACCTAAACGACATTTTAATCTACTCTAAGAATACAGAAGAGTATGAATTATATGTTTGTCATGTGTTACAAAAACTTAGAGATACGGGATTACATGCCAAGATGAAAAAGTATATATTTTAGACTACTCATATTGACTTCTTAAAATACATCATTTTGAATAATAGTCTCATGATGGATCTTGAGAAAGTCCAAAAAATTATGGATTGGAAGATTCCAAGAACAATAAGAAATATATAATATTTTTTAAGATTTTTCAATTATTCTTGAATCTTCATCAAAGATTTTTTTAAAGTTGCAACTCCACTTATATGCTTAATTTGTAAAGACAAATTTGAACAGAATAAAGAAACAAAAGCATTGTTTGAAGTTTTGAAGACAAGTTTTACTTTTATACTAATCTTATATCAAGTCAATTTTTTAAAGATATTTTTTATAAAAATAGACACATCAGACTTTGCATTGAACATAGTATTGTTATAAATGAGAGTAGATAATAAATTCCAGCTAATAGCTTTCTATTCTAAATAATTTTTAATAATAAAAATCTATGATAAAAAACTTTTTGTGATTATAGATTCTTTTTAAGAATGAAATCACTATCTAAAAGATACTTCTAATCCAATCATTATGTATACAGATCACAAGAATCTTGAATATTTTATATCAATATGTGTGTTGAATCGTTGTCAAGCTTATTGGAATGTATCTTTGTCAAGATTTGAATTCATTATTATCTATTGGCTAAAAAAACAACAAGGTCTGTTTGATGTTCTTTTTAGAGGTTCTTATCTTGCACCAATTGGAGGAGATTCAGCTTTTTATTAACAAAAAATAATCCTCTTCAAGCCAAAATAATTTCATTTTTAAGCAATGAAGTCAACATCGACTATTAATTCAATTTTTCTTAAGCAAGTCCAATCAAGTATGTCGTTAGACCTTCTTATTTATGATATTAATAATAATTCATCTAAGTCTCATGATACTTTTAAGTTTAAGCTAAAAGACAATTTACTTTATTTTAAAAGACCCATATATGTTCTAAAAGGTGAAGTACGACTACATGTTCTTGAAGCTCATCACAACTTCTCTACAACATGATATTTTGAATATAATAAGACTTTGGAGATAATATTAAGAGATTTTTGGTGGCCTCAAAAGTGAAAGATTGTTAAAGAATTTGTACAATTGTGCAACATTTATTCAAGATCAAAAACTCCTTATTATTGACCTTACAAACTTCTTCAACTATTACCTATACCAAAATAACCTTGGTATTTTATTTCTATGGATTTTATCACAAATCTTTTAAATTCAAGTTTATATGATTCTATATTTGTGATTGTAGATTGCTTCACCAAGATGGTATATTTTGTATTGTGTACAAAATCTATCATAGGTAAAAAATAGCTAAATTTTTTCTTGATAATATCTATTGCTATCATGGATTATTAAGGGATATTATATTAGATAGAGGGATATAATTTGTATCAAGATTTTAAAAAAAAATTTATAAAATATTAAAGGTGGATATAAAATTATTTTAAACTTTCCATCCTCAAATCACTAAACAAATTAAATAGGCAAATCAAATTTTGGAGCAATATTTGAAATGTACCATCAACTATCTTTAAGATAATTAGACAACTCTTTTGCTATTGGCAGAATTTGTTTACAATACTTTGATATATTCTTCTATACAACAAATTCTATTATTTCTTAATTATGATTATCATCCCCAATTTGATACTTTTAACTTTTCAAAAGTTAATAATCTTGTGGCGTAAGATTTGACACATTAATTATTAAAGCTATATATAATAATTAAATAAAGCTCAAGAATGACAAAAGATCAATGTAGATATCTATTGCAAGAAACAACTTCAATTTTAGATGTACAATAAGGTATAATTATTTTATCATAATATCAAGACTATTTGTCCTTGTGACAAGCTGGATTATTGTAGGTGTAAGCCATTAAAATGGTTCAATTCTTTATTTTTATCCAAAATCAATAAAAATTCAATAGTTAGGATAAATTTAGGCTAATTAGTATTTATTGGTGGCTAAAATCTTTATTAAATAGATTATTCTTACCAAATATATATTCTCATTATTCTAAAAAATAAACTCAATATATTAGTAGAAAATTAGATAAAAATATAATAAATTATTTAAATTTAATAATAGAATAATCATCTAGAATTAAAATCAATTATACTAGCCTAATTTATTATTAAAAAGTAATAGAACTCCAAAATTTAGAATTCTATGAATTTCACTAATTTTTGAGAATTATCGGCTTTTAAGTATTATGAGTCAAAATTGTTTAGCAATTGGTGATTTTAATCATCATATTAAAATACATCTAGTTGAAGAAAATACTATAAGTTTATTTAGATTATTATTATTATTATTCATCTAAGTTTAGATTAAAACGTAGTAATAAATTTTTTTTGAAGTATTTTAATAAAATTACAATAATTAAAAATTATAACTAATAAATTGATTAGAATTATGCTTTTGAATTTAGATTTGGACATATGAATAGTCAATCTTAGGATAAAATTATATTTTAAATACATTGGTGGTATTAGTTTTGCTAAAAAGGTAGTCTATTCTTAATTATAGGTGAATCCAATCTTAAATCGGACTTAGGCTTAGGGTCATTTTGGACCCTTGATCTTAATTAGGAATTTGTAGTTTAAAGGTGGGGATGTGGCCGCCACCCCTAGGCTACCTTGTTCTTGATTAAAAAGGGCTTAGATGGTCACTCTTGCTCTCTCTCATCTTTTGGTGGCAAAACCCTTGAAAATTTTTTCCTTGAAGTGTGGATTCTTCTTTCCTAAGCTGGCTGTGTTTCATTTGTATATAACTTCTAGTAAGACTAGTATTAGGACTTAAATTTTTAGGAGGTAGTAGGACCTTTTTTTGACTTTTCAAAGACATATTTTACATACAATTTGGATCAAAGACGAGGCGATGGCGGCCATTTTAGTGACAAAGTATTTGTTGCCCCTTTGACTTGGAGTTGTGACTTTGGAGGACGAGATTTGGAGCGTTAAGAAGAATTTGAAGATGAAACTTGCTGCCAAAGAAGCACTCTAAAGTCTAGTTTTTGAGAAGCTAAGTCTTATTTACAAGCAATCAAGGACAAGGTAATGGCAACCATTTTAGTGATAGGATATCTGCTATTGGTAAAATTTAAAGTACCAACTTTGAGGAGCTACATCTTCTAAACCAAAAGAAGTTTGGAGCTGAATTTTTAAGGGGTGATAGAGCTTAAAGTGACCTTTCTAGGAGATCTAAGCACGCTTAAATCTAATTAAGGACAAGACAACAGCAGTTGTTTTAATAAAGGGGGATTGATCCCTTGGATTAGAAGCATCACTTAATTAGGTTTTCAATTTTTTTCAACTTCTTGTGATTTCCTTCTAGTACCTTATTGAATAATTTTAATACTTATTATGAAATACTTCTTGAACTAATTTCCCTTCATTATCCTACTCTTTTATTTGTTACTTTTACTTCAAAGTTTTCTATTATATTTATTATTTTATTATTTTATTTTTATTGCCAATTAAAGTTTATACTTTATATTTTTATTTTTCTATATTTTTATTTTTATATTCATCTTTTATATTTTATCTTTTTATTTATCATTTTTATTTTAATATTTAATATTTTATTTTTTACTATTTATTTTTTACCTCTTATTTTTATCTCAATTCTTTTATTTTTTTCATTCATCTATAATACTAAGATTGTATTGTCTAGAAGATACTTAGATAGTAGTATTAGAAATACTAATAATAATAAAAAATCTATAAAAAATCTAAAATATTAATTTTTTTCTAATTTAATTAAATATAAATATAAAAAGTCTTGTGGTGAGTTTTTTTTGGCTTACAGTAGGCTTAGACCATTTCTGATTTGTGAAAAAATTTATCTAGTTGCTTATTAATTACACCTATAAAAATCTATAAAGATACATCTTATATTCTACATATCAATATTCAAGTTATACAAGATGATGGATATACAAGAAAGAAGACAAATGCCATCGCCTCTTATTGTCAAGGACATGAACTAGAAAAAGATACATAATCTAATAGAAACTATATCAAAGAAAAGTCACAAAATGGAAATAAGAAAGTATGTATATTCAAAGAAAACTGGAATGGCTATTGCCAAAGACTAGAAACATGAAGACTCTTGAAACTAGACTAGAACCAAGAAAGGATTTGACAAGAATGAAGAGGGCTTCACTCTTGCCTCTATAAATACTATCTAGCTAAGAACTACATGGCGGTATTCTATAGGACCTCATACACGTGTCTAATTTGCAAGACACATGTCAAACTTACATGACAAGTTTCCGACATGTGCGCCATGTAGTTGGCTTGTTCTATAAGCTATCAACATGTGCGCCATGTGGCTAGCTTGTTGACCAAGTTTTTAACCTACCAATCACCTATAGACATGTATAAACGTGATTCCATGTCTATAAAGCTTTTAAAAAGCTTCTCTATCAGATATTATCAAATCAACTTATTTTACCTACTTCTATTGGTCTATATTACTTAAATAATTTACTAGAGTAAATCTTATATCCGTGATATTATCCTCCCTTCGAAGGACGAGTTGCATGAGGAGCGGTGATTGTATATTGAAAAAGTCCAAGATACGTCAAATTGTGCTTGCCACATATTCTGATCTCTGTTCCCTATGAAGGTAGTTGATAGGTCCTTTCAACCATCGCTAATGTCCCATACCAGGGCAAGAGGATCACCCTATTATTTGATCATTATTGAGGCCTTCATAACTTCCTTCAAAGAAAATATTAGAAACACCATCAAGAGTAGTTCTTACCTCTAAAAGTATCACCAAACATTGGGAGTCTCTTCCAAGGTCGTGATACCAAACACATTGTATTTTGCCATCAATCCGAAGAAGAACATGTTGTTCTTAAGGATCTTCATCTCTATTCCGTCATCTTGAAGGTTGTGATAGTCGTAATGTCTCATCTGGTAAATCAATAAATGATGGCTCTTGAGCTGAATTCATTGGTTGTTGATCCTCCATCTCTTTAGCACAAACAAATCTAATGAGAAACAATGATATAAGGTAGGATGAAACCTCTATAGAACCTACTTTATTTTATAGCAAAGATTTTCTTAAGTATTTATCTTGGTTTTGATAGATGTTGTCGATGAAATGCATTGACTTTTATTGACGCATTTGTTAGATTCTTTGATGGCTCCCATGTGCATTCACTAATATCGTATCCACGCCAATGGACAAGATATTCCAGTTGATTTTGACGTCGCCTTGAATCTAAAATCTCTTCAACCTCGAATTCTTTATCATTGTCTACTTTTACAAGAGGCGGTAACATTTGTCTTCTTTCTTGTATATCCATTGTCTTGTATGGCTCGAGTAGTGACACATGGAATACATGATGGATCTTCATGGACTCCGGTAGGTGTAATTGATATGCAACTATATTGATTTGTTCAGAAATAGGAAAAGGTCCAAGCCTATGATAGTGCATCTTATCACAAGGACGAGTAGTCTTGATATTGTGACAAAGTAATCATACCTTATTCCCCACATTGAATTGTAGTTGTTCCTTGGGATATGCATTTGTATTTTTTTTTTTGTCATTCTTGAATTTCTTTTAATTGCACCTTCATTATTGCATGTAGCTTTGACAAACAATTTGCCAAATCTTTTGATGTTGGATTATCAACTTTTGAAAAGTTAAAAGCATCAAGTTGTGGGTGATAACCATAATTGGCGAAGAAAGGTATTTATTGTATAGAAAAATATATCATATTATTATAAGCAAATTCTACGAATGATAAGAGAGCTATCCAATCATCTTGTTGGTAGTTAATGGTACACCTTAAGTATTGCTCCAAGACTTAGTTCACACGCTCTATTTGTCCATCAATTTGAGGATAAAAAACTAAAGATAACTTTATGTCCACTTTTAAGATCTTGAAAAAGATTCTCCAAAATCTTGACACAAATTGAGTTTCCCTATCCGATATAATATCTTTAGATAATCCATGATAGCGATAGATATTATCAATGAAAAGCTTAGGTGTTTCTTCACCTGTGATAGATTTTGTGCATGGCATAAAATGTGCCATCTTGATGAACCAATTTACTATCACAAATATAGAGTCATAAGATCTTGAACTTGGAAGATCTGTGATGAAATCCATAGAAATAGAAGACCATGGTTGTTCTGAAATAGGTAATGGCTAAAGAAGCCCAAAAGGTTGATGACGAGGAGTCTTTGATTTTGAGCAGATATCACATGATTGTACAAAGTCTTTGACTGCCTTCCACATTTGAGACCACCAAAAATCTCTTGATATAAGTTCCAAAGTCTTGTTCTATCCAAAATGTCCTATTGTTGAAAAATCATGACGTGCTTCTCCTTCTAGAACATATAGACGTCCTTCAAAATATAGTAGATTATTCTTGAATTCGAATTTAAAAGAATCATGAGACTTGGAAGAATTATTCTTCATATCATGAACAAGAGGGTCTGAGGACATACTTGATTGAATTTGCTTGAAAAAATTTGAATCAACGGTCAATATTGATTTTATTGCTCAAAGATAAAACTGCTCTGGTTTCAAGAGAACTATTCTTTGTTGCTCAAAAGCTGCATCTCCTTCTTTTGATGCAAAATAAGAACGTCTAGAAAGGGCATCGGACAAACCTTGTTGTTTTTTTGGCCGATAAGTGATAATGAATTTGAATCTTGACAAAGACATATTCCAACGAGCTTGACGATGATTCAACACGCGTGTCGACATAAAATACTCAAGGTTCTTGTGATCCGTATACACGGTGAGTAGACTCAAAGCACCTTCTAGATAATGACGCCATTCTTGAAAAGAATCCACGATTGCAAGAAGTTCTTTGTTGTAGATCTCATAATTGATCTCGGCTGCTGAGAATTTTCTTGAATGAAAAGATATTAGATGAAGTTTGTCATCTGTTCCCATTTGTGACAAAATCACATCCAAGGCAAAGTCTGATGCGTTTGTTTCCATAAAAAATACCTTGGAAAAATCTACACGATATAGGATTGGTACAGAAACAAACGATGTTTTCAAAGCTTCAAATGTTGCTTCCACTTCTTGATTCTATTGGAGTTTGTCTTTACAAGTCAAATGTGTAAGTGGAGCCGCAACTCGAGAGAAGTCTTTGATAAAGATCCGATAATAATTGGCAAATCCCAAAAAGCATTGGATATTTCTTACTGTCTTTAGAATTTTCCAATTCATGATTGTCTGGACTTTCTTAGAATCCATCATGACACCATCATTTGAAATGATGTATCCTAAGAAATCAACTTAAGTAGTGTGAAATACACACTTTTCCATCTTGACGTACAATCCCGCATCTCTAAGTTTTTGTAATACTTGACGAACATGTACTTCATATTCTTCTACGTTCTTAAAATAGATCAAAATATTGTCCAGATAGCAGACGACAAAATTATCTAAGAACTCACAAAAAACATCATTCATGAGATGTTGAAAAGTAGCTGGTGCATTAATAAGTCCAAAAGGCATGATATTATATTCAAAATGTCTGTACCTGGTTCAAAATGCAATTTTTCATTCATCTCTTTCTTTGATGCGTACTAGATTGTATGCTCGTCTTAGATCAATTTTTATATAAATCCTAGCTTGATTCAACAGGTCAAGGAGTCCTGATATTAGAGGTAATGGATATCTGTTCTTGATTGTGATCTTGTTGAGTCCTCGATAGTCAATACACATCCGCAATGATCCATCTTTTTTCTTCACAAATAGAATTGGAGCTCTTGCTGGAGATTTAGAATGGTGTATGAAATTTTTGGCCAAATTCTTGTCAATATACCCCTTGAGTTCAGCCAATTCATGTTATGATAAAGTGTAGATTGGTCCAAATGGTGGCTGAGTTCCTTCTTTAAGGTCGATTGAACAATCATATGGACGATGTTCCGGAAGAATGTCTGCATTTTTTTTCTCAAAAACATCTTGATAATCTTGATACTGACTTGGAATGCTACTTGAAGTCTTTCTATTTCTAGAAATAGGTGTAACATAAATGACAAAAGGTGATCTTTCTTTTGCAGCGTACAAGAAAGCTCTTGCACCTACAAACGCAGGTTTAATTCTACTAAACTTATGATTTCTTACTTGATTAATTATATTATTAGCTATACTTTTAGAAAAGTTTAGAGTACGAGAAATCCAATCTATTTGAGGGTTGTATTTTTCTAACCATGATAGACCTAGAATAATTAGAATAGAAGGAGATCTAATTATGTTGAAAATTACGCAACTATTATGGCCATTTACTACTACATCTGGAGGAAGTGTTTCATGAGTAACATCTCCAGAAGCTAAAAGACAACCATCTATGATTTCTACATGTACGGGTTTAGATTTTTGTACTATCTATATTCTATGGCTTTTAGCAAATTCTTCATCTAAAAAGCAAGCCGAGGCTCCCGAATCTATTAAAGCAGAGGCTTTGTAATTATTAGATCCTAAATACACATCTATTATAAAACAAGGAGATGGTTGTGAGGAAAGGATAGGACCTTCATT
Organism: Physcomitrellopsis africana; assembly: GCA_036785485.1. NCBI lineage: Eukaryota > Viridiplantae > Streptophyta > Bryopsida > Funariales > Funariaceae > Physcomitrellopsis > Physcomitrellopsis africana. Next base: position 13,410 of record JAWRVF010001790.1, on the reverse strand, counting down.
AGAAATTGTACAAGATTCCAACTGCATGATCCTTATTGTAGCTGGACAAACTTATTTTCCAATATATTATCTTCTTTGACAATCGTACTTCTCATCTTGTGGTTGCGTTGTTTCTTTGGATAATTTTGAGTAGTGTGTTTAGGTTCTCCACAATACAAGCATAATCCTTCTTGACGACGTCGAGTCTTTTCTTGTTCACTAAGCGGTTTGAAACATATAGCATCAATTTGCATATCCTCGACTTCTGAAGGTACATATTGAGAAGACATTGGTGCTGCCACTGAATTATAATGTCGCTGAGATTTTCTTGTATGACTTTCAGATCTAAATTCAAAAAGCCAATTATCACACTTCATCGCAAAGTCTATTACTTGACTCAATGTTTGAGGATTGGGTAAGTTCAACATCAATTTCTTCACTTCATATTGTAATCCGTAGAAAAATTGACTGATGAGTGCAGCATCATCCCACTTGATATTGATTGCTAGTTGTCAAAATTGTGAAGCATATAATGTCACTGATCGATTGCCTTATCGTAGGATACAAAGCTTATTGATTACAACACGAGTTGCATTGTGTTCTCCATACATAGATCAAAATTCTGCTAAGAAAGCTTATAAATTATCCAATATTAGATCATGTGGTTCTAGAAAAGATGAAAATTAAGATAAGGCAGAATCTAAAAGTAATGTACCAATAAATCTGACTTACGATCCTGGAATTGAAAAACTTTGCGGTTGCAATTCAATCACCAGTTGGACTTGGTTGATGAATCCTTGAAACTTAGATCTTATGCCATCAAACTTCTCAGATAGACCAATTTTTGGTTCTCTGATGCTTGGACAATGTTCCAATATAGGAGGAATTATATGGCTTGGTATAGATATTGAAGCAGCTCCAATCATATCTATATCTTCATTATTTGGTAACCTTATTGTTCCTTGTGGAGGTATAGTGAGTTGATGCATTGCAAGCATCAATTCTCTCATTTGCTCTTGCATTTGTGCTATTGCACTCTTCATTTCGGCAAGCTCTGCCATCATAATACTTCAAAAAATATCTAACACCACTCGAGATCAGGGAGAACAAAGAAAATACTAGGAATAATATCAATTTAGAAGAAGATAATCTGCAACTTCTAATATGCTTGTGTCTTATCAAGAGAAAGGGGTAATCCACTTTTAATCAAGACAAGATAAATCTATGATATTATAAGTATACTCTTGTCAATTTGTAAAGGATATGAACTAAAAAAAGATATATAATCTAATAGAAACTGTATCAAAGAAAAGTCACAAAATGCGAATAAGAAAGTATGTATATTCAAAGAAAACTGGAATGGCTATTGCCAAAGACTAGAAATATGAAGACTCTTGAAACTAGACTAGAACCAAGAAAGGATTTGACAAGAGTGAAGAGGGCTTCACTCTTGCCTCTATAAATACTATCTAACTAAGAACTACATGGCAGTATTCTATAGGACCTCATATACATGTCTAATTGCAAGACACATGTCAAATTTGCATGACAAGTTTCTCACATGTGCACCACGTACTTGGCTTGTTCTGCAAGCTATCAACATGTGCGTCATGTGGCTAGCTTGTTGATCAAGTTTTTAACTTATCAATCATCTATAGACATGTATAAAGGTGATTCTGTGTCTATAAAGCTTTTAGAAAGCTTCTCTATTAGATATTATTAAATCAACTTATTTTACCTACTTCTATTGGTTTATATTACTTAGGTAATTTATTGGAATAAATCTTATATCCGTGAGACTTATAGAAGTAGACAATAATAAAAAATTTGAAGTGGAAGAGATCTTAGATTCAAGATGGTACTAAAATTGGTTGAAACATCTTGTATATTGGTATAGATATGATATTAGTGAATGCACATGGGAGCCATCTAGGAATCTAGCAAATGTATCAACAAAAATTAATGCATTTCATTGACAACATCCATCAAAATTAAGATGAAGAGTCAAAAAATTCTTTGCTATAAAATAAATTCAATAGAGATTATATTCTATCTTGTATCATTATTTGCTATTCTTTTGAATTTTTTAATACCAAATAGATAAAAAATCAACAACCAACAAATTCAGCTCAAGAGTTATGATTTGCTAACTTATTAGACAAGACATTACGACTATCACAACCTTCAAGACAACGAAATAGAGATGAAGATCTTCAAAAACGACATGTTTTCCTTAAATTGATGGCAAGATACAACATTGTTGTGTATAATTTACCATACAACTAAATAAGAGCTATATCAGTGGATTTTATTGGTTACAAGATGTGGTTAGGTTATTAGTTTAGAAAAAATTTATCTAAAAAGGATATTATTGAGATTTGTACAACCTTTTTTTTTTTTTATAGTAGTGATTTTTGAAGTTGATTTTATATCAATAATAACTTTTATATATCTTAAGTTACTTTTATTAGACATTGATGATCCTTAAGATCTCATTTATTTTTTTTATTTAGTATTTAGAATACATATTATGTAAATCTTATAAAAAAAAGGATTAGAAAGGAATTTTTAGTGTGAAAGGAGGTAGTTAGGCCATCTATGTGGATGAATGGAGATGGATGATAGAAGTCTCTATTCCTATTGGCCAAAAATCATATCCAATGGGCTTCAAGGAGGCTATCCGAGGGTTTATTAGGAATTAAGGTTTGTTTTTTGAAAAGAGTTGAATTTCAAAGGCTAGGATCAGCAAGTTTGGATTTTTAAATATGGTTTTGGTGCAAATTTTGTGTGATTTGGATTTTTTATGAAGGAGATATAGTAGCTCAAAGTTAAGGTGTTGAAATTGTATCTATTGTCAATCTTTTGAATATAACTTATGTGTATAGAGAGCAATAAAGGAACGGTGATTGGGATTAAAAAAAACACTTTTTTGGTTACACTTTTTATATATGGCTTGATGAAATCCAAGCTAGAATAAAGGAGATATTGGAAGTTGAAGTTAGTGCTTATAAGATAAGGGCAATAAGTGACTTCGTTTGACTAGTGGTTATGTTTTGAGCTATATCTTAGACAAGTTGATGAATTTTTGGCTCAAAAATTTTAAGAGTGTATATATTTATGTCAAAAGACCATGTACAAATTTTTTATAATATTAAGACTTTGGATTTGTGAGATATAAAAGAAATAGTGCTTGAATGTCTCTGAGATAAGGTTTTAAGCACCTGCTAGAATTCTTAAGATATTGGACGATCAAAAATAAATTTGTGGTAGATTCTTTTTTATAATAAAGCTTAAGAGCATTACTTATACTTAAATTTTTTTTATAGAAACTAAATGGCTAGATCAAGAGTTATTAAATTCTAAAGTTTGAAAAAAAATAAGTCCTTATAGGTGAATAAGGTTTTGAAAGGTTCTGTGGTAATTTGAATCTTTTTATATAAACATACTTAAATACAAAAGGATTTATCAATAAAAAATTATCTTTTGTAATATCATTGTATTATTTGTCCTTTTTATCAAGGAAAAATCACTTACTAGATTCTTGCCAATAAGTTTCAAGTAAATTCTCTACAGCCAGGTACCTAGTGTATTCTCAAATAGAAGTTCACACCACACAACAACATATTTAGTATCACAATCTTGGAAGAAATTTTTTATATTTGATGATATTTTTAGAGATAGAATCTATTCCTAATAGTATTTCTAATATTTTCTTTGAAAGAAGTTATAATGGCCTCAACAATCATTAAATATCACAATGGTCTTCTTACTCTAATATGGAATACTTCCTCAACATATAATCACCGCTCTTTGTGGAACTTGTTTGTAGAAGGAAAAATAATGTCACAAATATAAGATTTATTCCAATAATTATTTAATTAATATAGATAAATAGAAGTAAATAAAAACATATTAATTTGATAATATCTTAACAAAAAGCTTCTTAAAAGCTTAATAGACATGGCTTCATCTTTATACATATCTATAGGTGATTGATAGATTAAAAACTTGGCCAATAAATTAGCCACGTATTGTCATAGACATAAGATTTATTCCAATAATTACCTAGTTAATATACATTGATAGAAGTAGATAAAATAAGTTAATTTGATAATATTTTATAAAAAAGTTTCCTAGAAGCTTCATAAATGTGAAATCACCTTTATACATATCTATAGATGATTGATAGGTTAGAAACTTGGTCAACAAGCTAGCCATGTGTAGCACATGTTGGTAACTTGTAGAATAAGCTAAGTACGTGGCACACATGTAGGAAACTTGTCTTGCAAGTTTGATACGTGTCTTATAAATTAGACATATATAAGAGGTCCTATAGAATATTTCCACATAGCTCTTAGTTAGATAGTATTTATAGAAATAAGAGTGAAGCTTTTTTCACTCTTGCTAACTTCTTTCTTGTTTCTAGTCTAGTTCAAGAGTCTCATGTATTTTCTAATCTTTGGCAATAGCCATTCTAATTTCTTCTTGAATATGCATATTTTTTTATTTCTATCTTATTATTTTCTTTTGACATAGTTTTTATTAAATTATGCATCTATTTTAATTCATATCTTTAATAAATTGACAAAACTGAAGTTATAATATGAGAGCTTTGTTTCTTCTTGATTAAAAGTGGATTACCTCTTTTTTTTTTTTATAATATATAAGCATATTAGAAGTTATGGATTACTCACTTTTAAACTGATATTGTTCATAGAATTTATTTCTTTATTCTTGAGTGTTTTATTTTGGAGTGAGAGTAGACATTTTTTTATTTTTTTATTATGGTATCATGGCAGAGTTTGATGAAATGAAGAATGCAGTGGCATAAATACAAGAAAAAATGAGAGAATTAATACTTGGAATGCATCAATTCAATGCACCACCACAAGTAACAACAAGATTAGCAGGAAGTAAAGATATAGACATGATTCAAGGTGCTTCAAGCCATACCACTTCACCTACAATTGAACACCATTCAAGTATCAAAGAACCAAAAATTAGTTTGTTGGAGAAGTTTGATGGCACTAGATTTAAGTTTTGAGGATTCATTAATCAAGTACAATTGATAATTGAACTTCAATTCCAAAGTTATCCAATCCAAGGGTTACAAGTCAGGTTCATTGGAACTCTACTGTCAAGTTCTACTTTATCATGGTTTTCATCTTTTTTTAAACGACATGATCCAATATTAGATAATTTGGAGATATTTTTAGTGAAATTTCAATCTATGTATGGAGAACATGATGCAATTCATATCGCAACCAATAAGATCCATATCTTACGACAAGATAATTGATTAGTGATATTATATGCTTCACAATTTCAATAATTAGTAATTGACACCTAGTGAGATGATATTGCACTTATTAGCCAATTTCTCTATGGATTACAATATGGGATAAAGAAATTGATGTTCAACTTATCCGATCCTCAAACATTGAGTCAAGCAATTGATTTTGCTGTGAAGTGTGATAATTGGCTTTTTGAATTTTGATTGGAAAGCCGTATAAGAGAGCCTTAACGTTATTACAATATAATAGCAATATCAACGTCTTTTCAATATATACATTTAGAAGTAAAAGATATATTAATCAATGTAATATGTTTTAAACCTCTTATTGAACAAGAAAAGACTCGTTGTTGTCAAGAAGAATTGTGTTTATACTGTGGAGAACTTAAGCATACTACTCAACATTGTTTGAAGAAACGCCACAACCATAAGATGAGGAGTACGGCTATCAAAGAAGACAATATGTCAAAAAATAAGTTTGTCCAATTACAATAAAGATCGTTGTCGTGTTGTGATTTGGCTACCATGTGAAAAAATTGTACATATATATTTAATGTATAATTTATTTTATAATTAAGTGAAAGCTATAATAATAAGTTTTATTGGTTATAAGATGTGGTTAGATTGCTAATTTAGAAGGGATCCATTAGAAAGATTATTATTGAGGTTTATACAACCTTATTTCTTCTTTTTGATAGTGACTTTTGAAGTTGATTTTATATCCATAATAACTTTCATATATCATAAGTCACCTTTGTTAGACATTGGTAATCCTTAAGATCTTATTTACTTCTTTTATTTGGTATTTAGAACACATATTATATTAATCTTATAAAAAGAAAGGATTAGAAAGGAATTTTTAGTATGAAAGGAAGTAGTTAGGCCATCTATGTGGATGACTGGAGATGAATGATAGAAGTCTCTATTCCTATTCGCCAAAAATCATACCCAATGGACTTCAAGGAGGTTGCCTGAGGGTTTATTAGGGATTAGGATTTGTTTTTGGAAGAGAGTTGAACATCAAAGGCTAGGGTCAGCAAGTTTGGATTTTTGGATATGGTTTTGGTACAAATCTTGTATGATTTGGACTTTTTATGAAAGAATTATAGGTGCTCAAAGTTAGGGTGTGGAAATTCTATCTACTATTATTCTTTTAAGCATAACACACGTGTATAAAGAGCAATAGATAATCAGCAATTAGGGTTGGAAAGCACACTTTTTTTACTATACTTTTTATATATAGCTTAATAAAATACAAGCTGAAATGAAGGAGATATTAGGAGTTGAAGTCAATGCTTGTAAGCTAAGGGCAATAAGTGATCCTATTTAACTAGTGGTTACATTTTGACCTATATCTTAGACAACTTGATAGATTTTTGACTCAAAATTTTCATAAATATACATGTTTATGTCATAAGATTATGTGCAAAAATTTTGTAGCATTAGAATTTTGGATTTGTGAGATGTAAGAAAAATAGTGCTCGGGTATCTTTGAGTTAGGATTTTAAGCACCTGCTAGGGATTTTGATATATTGGATAATTAAAAAAGAATTTATAGTTGATTCTTTTTGTAGTAAAAATTAAGAATATTATCTACACTTTGAAGAAAATTCCATAGAAACTAACTAATTGGATTAAGAGTAATTGAACTCTAAAATTCGGGAAGAAATAAGTCTTTGCAGGTGAACAATATTTTGAAGGGTTTTTGTGGCAATTTGAATCCTTTTGTACAAACCTACTTGAATACAAGAGGATTTTATCTATATAATTTTTCTTTTGTAATATTTTAATATTATTTGTCCTTTTTATCAAGGATAAATCACTTGTTGGAATTTTGCCAATAATTTTCAAGTAAATTCTCCACAATTAGGTATCTAATGTATTTCCAGATATAAAATCACGCCATACAACACTGTGCAATTAGAATCTTGTACAACTTCTAATAAAGGTCTTATCTTCTCCTTAGAACCCTCTCTTTGTTTTATAATAGATGTCTATTTGGGACCTAAAAATCACAAAACCTCTACCTTACTAGATTTAGGAGCCTCAGCGTGTTATTTAGATATAGAATTTGTTGAAAATTGTAGAATACCTTCACTACAAAAAACTAAATCCATACATGTAGAAATAATAGATGGTTGTCCATTGTCTTTCAGAAATATTAATCATGAAATCTTTTCTATAAATATAATAGTCATAATAATTAAGTAGTCTTTAATATAATTAAATCTTCCTCTAATCCAGTCATTTTAGATTTATCATGGCTAGAAAAGTATAATCCTCAAATAAATTGGATTTTTCATAGACTTGACTTTTCTCAAAACATTAATAAGAGTCTCATAAATCAAATAACAAACCATAAGTCTAGTATAACAAAATCCATACTTATTAGCGTAAAAGTGTTTATGAATGAAACAAAAGAAGAATCATCTTTTGTTATTTATACTATACCTATTTCTAATGGTAGAAGGACTTCAAGTGGCACTCTAAGCCAATATCAAGATTATCAAGACATTTTTAAGAAGAAGAATGCAGACATTCTTGTGGAGCATTATTAATATGATTGCTCAATTGATCTCAAAGAAGGAATTTAGCCTCCATTTGGACCAATCTACATTCTATCATAAAATGAATTGGTTGAACTCAAGAAATATATTGATGAAAAGTTGGCCAAAAATTTCATACGCCATTTAAAATTCCTAACAGGAGCTCCTATCTTATTTGTAAAGAAGAAAGATGGATCACTATAAATGTGTATAGATTATTAAGGACTCAACAAGATTACCATCAAGAATAGATATCCTCTTCATCTGATATTTGAACTTTTTGATCAACTAAATCAAACTAAGATCTATATAAAAATAGATCTAAGAGAAGCATACAACTTAGTGCACATCAAAGAAGGTAATAAATAGAAGACTTCATTTCAAATAAGATATGGACATTTTGAATATAATGTCATACCTTTTGGACTTACAAATGCACTAGCTGCTTTTCAACATCTTATGAATAACGTATTTTGTGAATTTCTTGATGATTTTGTTGTCTGTTATTTAGACAATATTTTGATCTACTCTAAGAATATAAAAGAATATGAGCTTCATGTTTATTGTATATTACAAAAACTTAAAGATGCAGGATTATATACCTAGATAGAAAAGTGTGTATTTCATACTACTCAAGTTGACTTCTTAGGATATATCATTTCAAATGATGGTCTCAAAATAAATTCTAAAAAAGTCCAGATAGTCATAGATTGGAAGATTCCAAAAACAATAAGAGATGTGCAATGCTTTTTGAAATTTTCCAATTACTATCAAATCTTCATTAAGAAATTTTTTTAAATTGCACTTCCACTTACATGCTTAATTTATAAGGATAAACTCAAGTAGAGCAAAGAAGTAGAAGTATCATTTGAGGCTTTAAAGACAGCTTATACTTCTGTACCAATCTTGTATCGCGTCAATTTTTTTAAGATATTTTTTATAGAAACAGACGTATCAAACTTTGCTTTAAGGGCAATATTATTACAAATGGGAATAGATGACAAACTCCACCCAGTAGTATTTTATTCCAAGAAATTTTCAACAGTAGAAATCAATTATAAAATCTACGATAAAGAACTTCTTGTAATTGTGGATTCTTTTCAAGAGTGGCATCACTATCTAGAAGGTGCTTCTAGTCCAGTCACCGTATATACGGATCACAAGAACTTCAAATATTTCATATCAATATGTGTGCTGAATTATTGCCAAGTTCGTTAGAGCATGTCTTTATCGAGATTTGAATTTATCATCACCTATCGGCTAGAAATACAATAAGGTTCATTTGATGTCCTTTCTAAACATTCTCATCTTGTTCCAAAAGAAAGAAATTCAGCTTTTAATCAACAAAGAATGATCTTTTTGAAGCCGAAGTAATTTCGTCTTTGAGCAATGAAATCAATATTAATTGTTGATTCTACTTTTGTCAAGTAAATCTAATCTATTATGTCTTTAGATCTTTTTGTCCATGAGATTAAGAATAATTCATCTAAATCTCATGATACTTCCAAGTTTGAATTTAAAAATGATTTGTTCTATTTTAAAAGATGTTGGCGCAGTATGACTACATGCTGTAGAAGCTTGGCACAACCTCTCTACGGTAGGATATTTTGGATAAAATAAGACTTTGGAACTAATATTGAAAGATTTTTGATGGCCTGAGATGTGGAAGGCTGTTAAAGAGTTTGTACAATCGTGTGGCATTTGTTCAAGATCAAAAACTCCTCGTCACCGATCTTACAGACTTCTTTAACCATTACCTGTATCAGAACAACTTTGGTCTTTTGTTTCTATGGATTTTATCACGGATCTTCCAAAGTCAAGTTCATATGACTCTATATTTGTAATTGTAGATCATTTTATCAACATAGCATATTTTATACCATATATAAAATCTATCACAGGTGAAGAAACAGCTTAACTCTTTCTTGATAATATCTATTATTATCATGGATTATCAAGGGATATTATATCAGATAGAGGAACACAATTTTTATGAAGATTTTAGAGGAATCTTTTCAAAATATTGAAAGTGGATATAAAACTATCACCTTTCCACCCTCAAACTGATGGACAAACAGAACAAATAAATCAAGTTTTGGAGCAATATTTAAGATGTACCATCAATTATCATCAAGATGACTGGACAACTCTTTTGCCATTGACAAAGTTTGCTTATAATAATTCGGTATATTCGTCTATTCAACAAATTCCATTCTTTACAAATTATGATTATCATTGACAACTTAATACTTTTGATTTTTCAAAAGCTGATAATCCTACGGCAAAAGATTTGGCGAATTGGTTGTCAGAGCTATATGCAACAATGAAGTCTCAATTAAAAAAAAACTTCAAAATGACAAAAAATCAATACAAATATCTATCACAAGGAACAACCTCGATTCCATATGGACAATAAGGTATGGTTATTTTATCATAATATAAAGACTATTCGTCTTTGCAACAAGCTAGATTATCATAGGCTTAGACCTTTTTTGATTTGTGGACAAATCAATCTAGTTGCTTATTGATTATGCCTATCAAAATCTATGAAGATCCATCTTGTATTCCATGTGTCACTACTCGAGCCATACGAGATAGTGGATATACAAGGAAGAAGACAAATGCCACCGCCTCCTATGAAAATAGACAATAATGAAGAATTTGAGGTACAAGAAGTTTTAGATTTAAGGCGATGTTAAAATCAACTAGAATATCTTGTACATTGGCATGGATATGATATTAGTGAACGTACATGGGAGCCATCTGAGAATCTTGCAAATGCATCAACAATAGTCAATTTATTCTATCAACGACATCCATCAAAATCAAGATAAATAATCAATAAAAAACTTTGGTATAAAATAAAGCAGGTTCTATAGAGGTTTTTATTCTACCTTATATCATTGTTTGTTATTTCTTTGAAATTTTTCGTGCTAAAGAGATGGAGGATCAACAACTAGTGAATTCAGCTCAAGAACCATCATTTGCTGACTTATCAAATGAGACATTACAGCTATCATAACCTTCAAGATGACAAAATAAAGATGAAGACCCTCAAAAATGCCATTTTCTTCCTTGGATTGATGGAAAAATACGATGTATTTGATATCATGACCTTAAAAGAGACTCTTGATGTTTGATGATATTTTTAGAGGTAGGAACTACTCTTGATGGTGTTCCAAATGTTTTCTTTGAAAGAAGTTATGAAGGCCTCAACAATGATCAAATAATAGGGTAGTCCTCTCGTCCTAATATGGGACACTATCAATGGCCGAAAGGACCTATCAATTACCTTTGAAGGGAACAAAGATCACAATATGTAGCAAGCACAATTCGACGTACCCTGAACTTTCTCAATCTATAATCACTACTCCTCGTGGAACTCGTCCTTAGAAGGGGAAATAATATCACGAATATATGATTTACTCCAATAATTATCTAATTAATATAGATTAATAGAAATAAGTAAAATAAATTAATTTGATAATATTTTATAAAAAAGCTTCTTAGAAGCTTCATAAATGTGGAATCATCTTTATACATGTCTATAGGTGATTGATAGGTTAGAAACTTGATCAACAAGCTAGCCATGTATTGCACATATTGGTAACTTGTAGAACAAGCTAAATACGTAGCGTATATGTAGGAAACTTACCTTGCAAGTTTGACACGTGTCTTACAAATTAGACACGTTGTCGTGATGTAACATGACTATTAGATGAAAGAGTGGAGAAATAGTATATTATAGAAGATCTTAGTTCAAAATATTGTAGCAAATTATCTTAGAAAAATAGATAATAGTAAAAAGGGAGTAAAACTAATGAGTGTTAATGCTGCCCTTTTTACAAATGAGCTTCTATTTACTTTGTAGGGCCATAAGTAAGGCAAAATAAAGTAGATTGAGAAATAAAATGATATAGGCATATATAGAAGGGAGTTAAGAAGAGGTTTCAGAAAAATTTACTACAAAAATTTCAAAATAGATACCCAGAAAGGACTAGTTATGAGCTAGGGTCGAAATCACACCCCGAGGCACAAAACCGTGTGCCTACGGCGGATCTAGAAGGTTTTTGTAGATCGAAGATTGGAAATAGAGAGTGGACTTGAGAGGTTTGGTATAGGAGTTAGTTTTGAGTGATTTGAATAAGAAATGACTTTGTAATAGCTTTACAAAGTCAAGCTTGTTTTTGGCAATTTGGGATTTTGTAAAATAAAATAGGGTTGATGTTTTAGGCAATTCCAAAATTTTTGTAGCAGATCCATAATTGGAAATTTGTAGATTTATGGATATTGTTGTTGGTAATGTGTATTGTGAATTTGAGCTAAATCTAACGGTTTAGTTGTACATAATTGAGGTTTAAGTGGGTCAAAGTCTTGGAAATTAAGTTTTGAGGGTTAGTCAAGGTTTTTGAGATCTTGAGCAATCTACCAATTGAATTGGAATAAAATTTGTTTGTGTGGATAGTAGACTTGTTTTTCTTTACACATGAATAATTTGAAATTGATTGAATAGTGAAGAAGGAAGAAATCGACACTAGAAGATCAGCATCAAGGTTAGAGAAGGAGGCCGGCCAACACCGAAGAAGATTTTAGGATTTTTCTTCTATTTGGTAAGTTCGATTTCCTTCAAATTTGCTTTGCTTGTTGCTGACTAAGAGATTAAAAGATATACAAAGTTTTAAGTAAGATCAACGGTCTAATCAATAGATATTGAGGTTCTAATTTTCCCTAGGGTTGATCTGAATTGGTTAGAATTTGGTTTAAGATTTGTTTAGGATTTGGTTTAAGGTTTAAGATTTGTTTAGGGTTTGATTTAGGATTTAGGATTTATTTAGGATTTGTTTTAGGATTTAGGGTTTGTTTTAGGATTTAGGATTTGATTTAAGATTTAGAATTTGACTTAGGGTTTGACTAGGGTTTGACTAGGATTTGACTTAGGATATGATTTAGGTCTTGACCAAGGTTTGACTTAGGATTTGACTTAGGATTTGATCTATGATTTGAATAGGATTTGATCTAGGATTTGACTTAGGATTTGACTAGGATTTTATCAGAGTTTGATTTAGGATTTGGTTTAGGATTTAAGGTTTGATTTAGGATTTGATTTAAGATTTAAGGTTTGATTAGGGTTTGGATTTGATCAGGATTTGATTAAGGTTTGGATTTGATCAGGGTTTGACTTAAGATTTGACTTAGGTTTTGATTAGGATTTGACCAGGATTTGACTAAGGGTTTGACCTATGGTTTGAATAGGATTTGACCTAAGATTTGATTTAAGGTTTGTCTTAGGTTTTGAATAGGGTTTGACTAGGGTTTGATCAAGATATGATTTAAGATTTTAAGATTTCTATTTTTAATATTTTCTAAATTTATTATTTTATATGTTATTTTTTTTTATGATTAATATATGATTCATTTACTCTTCTTTTGTAATTTCTTTAAGATTGGATCAAAGTTTGATTAATATTGTTAAGGTTTAATAGAAGTTGTTTAGGATTCTATTAGAATTGTTAGGATCTTGTTATTGTGTATTTCCTTTTTATCTTCCACAGCCAGATGCCCGAAGCATTCTTGAACAAAATTGCATGTATT